>JAFEMH010006011.1:0-139196 GCA_022495995.1 Adenophora triphylla var. japonica
ATATGAGTATTTTGACTCAAACCTTGACTTATCCTTTTAGATCTATCTCTATAGATCTTGATACCAAGGGATGTAAGCGGCTTCACCCATATCATTCATTGAGAAATCTTTCCTTGACCAAGACTTGACAGCTTCTAAGTGTCGGAACTTTGTTTTTCAATGAGTAAGATATCATTGTCATATAACAATAGAAATAATACTATGCTCCCACCGAAGATTTCATGTATACACAAAGTTCATCTTCGTACTTGATGATGTCAAACTCTTTGACCCGATTCATCAAAATGAAGATTCCAACCCCTCGAAGCTTGCTTCGACCCATCTTATGGATCTTTGCAACATGCATACTTTATTAGAATTTCTTGGATCAGACAAACCCTTCTGTGCTGTATCCGTATACATCCTCAGTAGGTTTCCGTTGGGCAAACGCATTTGTTTTCGACATCCACATTTTGCCATATCTACAATATTCACAATATGCGATAATGGCAATTGAAACTCTATTAGACTTCGGCATTGTAATGGGCAAAAAGGTTTCAACATAGTCAACACTATGAATTTTCCTAAATCCCTTTGCTACAATCCTTAGTCATGAGAAAAGTATACACCTTCCATCCATGCTTCGGTTTTCTTCTTGAAAACCCATTTACACTCCTTATGGTTTTTACACCTTCAGTGGACCAATCAAGTTCAAAACTTGATCATCAAACATGGATTACAATTCGGATTCCATGGTTCATAACCATTTATCCGAATTAGGAGTGGACATCGTCTCTAGATAGGAAATAGGTCCGTCATTCTCAATGACTCCCACTTCGATTACTTTTCGGGATAGCAATGAGAAATCCATATCTCTCGGTGTTCGCATCGTATCCTATCGATCTCGCGAAGAACTTGTGTATCTTGAACCGGTTCCACAACTCCTTGTGAACTTGGTTCCGTCTCTACTCTTGGTTCCACGTTATTTTCAGTTCTTGAACTCTTCAAGATCAATTTTACTCCCACTAGATCCTTTATTGAGAAACCAAGTTTCTCAAGAAACGAATCATATAGAGCAACAAACAATTTGTTCTCATTGCGTGTTGTAAAACTAATATCTCGAAATTAACCGTCGTTAGATTTGGTGCTAACTTATGAGAGACAAGTCTCTTTACATAAGATTCGCAACCCCAAATCTTTATGAAAGACATTCTTTCATGCCACATCTCATGCGCTGGGACTAGAATCGATTTAGTAGGGACACAATTGTAACCGCATTATTTCTAATGCATATCCTCAAAAGAAAATAGGAAAGTCAACTTGACACATCATCGGAACGAACCATGTCATACAAGGTTCAATTCCTTCTCTCAAACACACCATACAATGTGGTGTTCCTGTGAGTCAACTCAAACGATTTCACAGCTTTGAGATGATTGTCAACCTCTTGGCTCAAATATTCATTACCTCGATCTAATCGAAGTACTTTAATAGTTTTTGCCATGATTGGTTTTTGTACTTCATCTTGAAATATTCGAAATATCTCAAACGATTCACCTTTGGACTTCATCAGATAGACATAGTCATATCTAGATAAGTAACCGGTGAATGTGATGAAATACCGAATTCCTCCCCTAGCAATGCTACTTAATAGTCCATATACATCTCATGTATAAGGGCCAATAAGCCACTACCCTCCCACTACTCTTAGTGTAGGGTGGTTTGGTCATTTTACCAAATAAACGAGATTCACATACCTCAAATGATTCATAATCATATGAGTCTAAATGTCCATGTTAATGGAGTTTAGATTATACGTTTCTCATTTATATGACCAAATCGGCAATGCCATGTGAACGTGTTGTTCACATCATTCGGTTTAGATTTCACGCTTATATTATAGATATCTTCAATATTATTTTGTATCTTAACATCAAGGATATGAAGACCATTCAATGATATATGCATTACAATAAGGCATATCATTAAATAAATATAAAGCTTCTTATTCTCAATAAGAAAATTATATTCTTCATCATCCTCATAAGAAACAAAATGATACTCCTACTCAAATTCGGAACGTAGTCACACTTGTTCAAAACAAGTACTAGTCCACAAGGTAAAGTGACTTCATAAGTCCTACTCTTGGATAATGCAGCAACTCTTGCTTCATTACTACGCATAGGTTTAATTCACCTTCTTTGAGTAGCTTTCTATTCTTTATTTCTTGCACATTTAAACAAATGTGGGATCTATATCCGGTATCATATACCCAAGAACAAGAACAAGAAGTCGAAAGGAAAATATCTATCATATAAATATTTGAAGTAGTAGCAATCAAATTGCCCTTCTTCACTTTTAGGCCTTCCTTATTAGCCTTGCAACTTTGCTTCCAATGACAATCTCATTGCAGCGGTAGCAAACTGCATCCTTTTGAGACACTTTGGGTTTAGCCTCTTCGGCTTTGGCAACTTTTGCCCTAGGTTTAGCAACCTTTGCTTTACCTTCTTGCCTTCCCTTTTGAACCCCTTTCTTGTGTTAACCATTAACACACTTGCGGATTGCTCCTTTTGCATCTCATGCATTAAAAGCCTTCACCACAACATATATCTTTTGTCTAGCTTGCACTTGGAACATTTCCTTTTGTGCGTTGTGCTAGAACAAAAGCAATTTCCGCGTGTTCAAGGTTCTTCTTAAGAGCCTTTAAACATGGTGGCAAGTATAGGGCAAACAAAATCATAGGAATCATCTAAATGTTTCTTATGTTGCTCCTTACCTGTCCTTTGCAACGTTTGCAGTGGGTTCAGCAGGAATAGATTCGTCAAGAACGTACAATTTTACTTAAGAACTCTTCTTGAGCATCTGATCAAATCAGAATAACTTGTACCGTTCTTTTCGATTTTGTCCTTCATAAGGATGAATCGCAATAATAAGGATTAATTATAGTTTAATGCTATTTCTACAACAAAATATGCAACACATATGAACACATATAAGTACCGATTTCATTTAAGAGATTAAATAACGTATTTCATAAATACTCCCACTAAATTATATAACCTTCTTATGCAAATATGCATAATATAATTTAATAGGCTAAGACCCAACTTTAATTTAATTTCAAGTCGGCTATGGCACGACTGCTCAAAATTAAAATAAAAAGGTAGATAACATTTATCAATCATATCTATATATGACTCTTAGATCATTATGAGATTATAGACATCTTATGTCACATGTTTCAATCTCATCTTATGCCTTAGGCCCAAAACCGTTTTGATAGCCTAATTGAGTTCAACCATGTTAAACGTATAGCAACCACTATTTGCTCATCTTGATCATACAAAGATAGAATTAATGCACCTCGCTATGGCGAGCCCACATAAAACTACCCGTGTACTCACAAGTGTTTAAACATGGGTGGCATAAAACAAACTCAAATTACAAAGAAGGTTCAATTTTTTCATGCTTATCAATTACATCCCAAGGTTGATTCATGAAAACTATATGAACATAATTATGAACATGGAATGATGCAACATATATTACATTTGATCAGTAATTACTAGTACGCGGCCACGTGCTCCAAGATTATCCCACACTTCCATCAAAGTGCCTGTGGGGAAAGGTTTTGGTGTCCGGCCAATATACCAAGTAATACATCACAAATATCCTAGATTAATCACATTAATCATATCAATAAAATTGACATCCCATAATCTAGATTAATCATATTAATCATATATATTACAATTTCATAATCATGGTATATCTATATATACTATTACTTCTCAAGTAAAACTCATACAATTTCATATTCTAGATCATGCACATCATGAAAATTCATATAATCATATTACATAATTATCATGATTATCTAACTAAGCATCATGAACAGGGGCTCGATACCACTGTAGGGTTTCGAGGGTCCATGCGCAGCGGAATAAGCAATAACTCGAAAACCCCAAGCCCTAGAATCCGTTCTAGATGAATAATTAAGAGAGATGAAATAGAATTACCAACCTTGAATGCTTTTGCCTTTGATAAACTTGACCCAACTCAGTTGAATGATCTTGTTAATCCTTGATGAACGAACGGGAATCACGAACCAAAGATCTTGATGAACGAAGATCCTCTATGTTTATCCACGCGCGGAACGAACCCTAGAACTCTTCTAGGAGGATTGCTAGATCCAATTGATTGAAACACCTTTCAATCAATGAAGAACAATGGATTTGGTGGTGTTTGATTCTCAATTCTCAATTGAAATCTCCCACTCTAAGTGTTTCTCTCAAGCCAAAACGTTCTAATGACGGCTAGGGCAACCAGGGGCAACTATTTATACGTTACAAATAAAAGCCCCTTGTGAACACCCTAAAATCAGGCCATTTACGTATCGTCCGGGCGACGGGACGACTCGTCCCCCGTGGCACGAGTCGTCCCCTCTGCAGCTCCCACGATCCCGGCGTCCCCTGCAAGAGGCATGACTTGGCTTAGCTCACGGGACGAGTCGTCCCTTTGGGCACGACTCGTGCCCCGAGCACGAGTCGTCCTCGGGACACTCCCACCGAACCAGCGTCCCTTCATAAGGCACGACTTGGTTCGGCCTTGGGACGAGTCGTCCCCGAGCCCGAAAACCCATTTTCTTCATTTTTGACAATTCGTTCGATGCGTGTGACCCCATAGGACCATACTATGTTGGCAATGAGTCCGATCACATCGATCCTCATAAGACATGAGCGGACTCTAGCAAGCCATCATGCCTACCCAAATAGTATGATTATCAAGTTCGATTTTCCTACATAGAACATATCACAATCCCATTGTCACACGATGTTATATTGAACATGAGTCATGGTCCACGTCAACTCATATTGTTCAATGCTTTCTCGTTACCAAGTAAATTGATTAATCGAATGATATTAATCACATTAATTCATTCGGGCATGGCCATGCACTACATCAATCTTACTTACGAGTGGCCTAGCAAACATCTCTCTTTACGAGGGACAATTTCCATCTTGACTTATCATTCTTCCCAACAAGAATCATACCATGCCAATGATAGCCCTTATTGTCATCCGGTTAAAGACAACGTTAAACTATATCAAACATGATATTCATCGAGCGGACGACGATGATAATCTCAGGTCAAAGGATATCAATGATATGACTATATGAGATTTAATTATGACATATGACCATGACATAAATCTCATAATGGGTCAAGTCCAGTACCTTGTTCTCTAACAAGTACCCATGAATCTAATGTGCATCTCCATGCATATAATCATCACATGATTATCCATTAGACTTCATACTAGTGCTTCATAAGTACTAGGGACACGATTATTATAACTAAACATGCAAATTCATATAATAATCAAAGAAGCAATCTCATATATAAATGAACAATGACATTACATAAAGGTCTATCTCTATAGGCCTAGGGCACTAACACCTACAGAGATTTGAGTATCGCTGACATTTGTCGCAGCTTTTGACGAACTGGATGCAGTCGGTTTCCATGGAGATCCAAAAGTACCCCATTCTCAGTATGATTTGCATCAGAGCTCGAGCATTCATGTGAGGGCCGCAGGTACCACCATGTATTTCTTTCATGAGTTCGAGACAGCCTCTTGTTTGCTGATACATCGCAGAGGGGGCCTTGATAACGCTTCTTGTATAGCATATTTCCCAAAAGAACATAATGGGAGGCGAGCCGCTTGTGGCCGAGAGACTTTTTGCTTTGATTCCTTTTTATATTCCCCATCTTCATTTTTGAAAGAGGCCTCGCCATCCTTCGTGCAATCGGTAACTGAGTGTACCGGGGATCATTGATCGGTTCGGCTTCCGCTTCAATTTCGAAGCAATAGGCGGGGTTTCTCTTCTCCCGACTACGAATGGTTTAACGAGACTTTCCTTCGTGTATTTCGACAAGAGAGGCTAGTGTAGCCAGAGCATCCTGCGAACTGTTTCGGTCTCTTGGCGTGTAATGAAAGCCGATTTCTTTGAATTGAGCCACTAGTTCTTCCATGTAAGCATGATACTTCGCAAACCCGGATCCACGGTCTTCCATTTGTTAGAGACCTGATTGATGATGAGGGCGAGTCTCCATACACCTCCAATTCCTTGATATTTCTTTCAAGGGCGGCTTCCAACCCGGCTATGCAAGCTTCATATTCAGCGGCGTTGTTGGTGACTTCGAAGTTCACCCTTACCTGCTATGGGGGTGTGTTCGTCGGTAGGATCGACCGTAAGCATTCCTATCCCGTTCCCCTTTTGTTTGACGCCCCGTCGAAGAAGAGTTGCCACGATTTTCTCCTTCTAGGCGAAGATTCCATCATCGGGAAATTGAGGTTCAGTCCTCGAGACTCATCACTTGGGAAATCGGCCGATGTTCCGCCATTATGCGTCCTTTTACGGATTTCCTTGAAACATAAGTGATGTCATATTCGGCCAAAAGAACGACCATTTTGCCAACCTCATGGAGATGGAAGGCTTGTCGAACGTATATTTGATGGGGTCTACCCTTGAAACAAGATGTATCGGGTGAGACCGCATGTAGTGTTTCAACTTTCCCACTACCTGCACCAAACCTCGCGCAAGTCTTCATCGCAAGCGCAGTAATTGAGTTCGCTTCCTTGGAGCTTTACGCTACGAAATAGATGGCGTTTTCGACTTTGGAATCTTTCTTCTCTTGAGCCGGCATAGCCCCAATTGCCGTATCCGTGACAGCTTAGATATAGCAAGAGTGGCTTTTGCCGATGTGGTGGGCGAGAGAATCGGGGATTCACAAGGTATGCCTTAATGTTCAAAGGCAAGCCGACATTCTGGGGTCCATTCGTGTAGGCATTCTTCTTCATCAACTTGAAGATTGGCTCGCGGATCGAGGTCACCGATTTACAAAGTGGCTTATGTATTGCGGTCTTCCCATGAAGGATTTCACTTCGTCGGTGTCCGTGGTGGCTTCATTTCAACTATCGCCTTGATTTTACGGGGATCTACTTCGATTCCCCGTTCGTCACCATATATCCTAGTACCTTGCCTCGTCTTACACCGAAAGTGCACTTGGCCGGATTCGGTCTCATGCCGTGGTCTCGGAGGCGGCCGAAGAATTTTCTCAAATCAACAAAGTGCCGCCATCTCGATCCTCTCGGAATGTATTATCATGTCGTCCACATAGACCTCAATTTCTTTGTGGATCATGTCATGGAACAGTAGCCGTAGCTGCCCTCTCGGTACGTAGCCCCAAAGATTCTTTAGTCCGAATGGCATGGCCGTGTAGCGGTATGTGCCCCAAGGGGTTGTGAAGGCTGTTTTGGCTTGATCTTCTTCTCGCCATTTTGATTTGGTTGTAGCCGGCAAAACCGTCGACGAAGGATTTGACTTCATGGTTGGCCGTGGAATCTACCAAAATGTCGATGTTTGGCGTGGGGAAATCGTCTTTTGACCGGCTTTGTTCGATCCCTCGAAGTCTACGCAAAGATCGAATTTTTCCGTTGGCCTTGGTCACCGTCACTATGTTGGACAGACCATGTTGGGTATTCAATGACCCCGATGAAACCTCGCCCGAGCATCTTTTCTATTTCCTCTTTCACTTGTAGGGACCATTCGGGCTTAATTCTTCTTAGCTTCGCTTTATCGGCTTGACTTACGGGTCGAGCGGTATTCGGTGCTCAACTATGGAAGGATCGAGGCCCGGCATATCTTTATAGGACCATGCGAACACATCCACGAATTCTTTTAGCGGCTCAATTAGTGGCGTCCCTTTCGTCCCTTCGAAGAAACTACCAATCTGCGTCTCTTTAGGCTCTTCCGCAGCTCCCGCATTCACACTTGTCAAAATCTCTTCGGCAACTTGGGTTCGATTTTCCTCTTTCCGACAACCCGCTTAAAGATTTCTTTGATATATTGTTCATTTAATGTGTCTCGCCTCTTCATCTAGTGAATCGTTATTAATCGTTTTTAGATTATTAGTTAATTCATCATTAGTTAAAGTGGCAATTAAGGGATACTCGAAAGGTTCGTCATTTCATTGAGAATAAGAGGGAATACAAAGATTGGCTACAATTTCGCGGTCTTCGGGCGTGAGGCCATCGGACGACTCGAGAGACTCGAACTCAACAATGAGAGACTCGGAGGACTTTACAAAGGTTGACACGAAAGGACGGGAACCAATCCAAGCTTGGTGATCATTTCCTCTTTGGTCGCGGACGGGCCCGAGAGAGTTTCCCAATTCTTTAGCGGCATCACCGCTTCGGTGGCTTCACAACCCGGAAAGGCATGGTCTCTGTGCTCCCTCCTCGCCGCCGCTATCATCTCTTTGTCTCGAACCGTAATCAATTGTGTTTGGCGTCCGGAAGCCGAGCATGTGGATGTAGGGATCTTCCTCAATCCTGGGATTTCGTTTCGTCACAATCGACCGCTCAATCCAGATGTAAGGACGTATTGCGTCTCGGTGTGCCGCTAGAAAAATCTCATGTCCCATACTCGAGCGGAAGGGCTTGGCGCAGTAGTTCGCCAAGGAGGACGTCCCACACGACGTTCATAGATTCGAGCCGAGTCTGTCGGTGTTTGCTGACTTTTATCATGGAAATCTCCTCGCCCTTTCGGCGAGGCCAAAGAATGGGTTTGCGTAATGCGACAAATGCGTGATTGAGGACCGGGACTTGTGTGCTCAGTATCATGGCGGTGTTCGGCGTTTCCTTCCAAAGGTGCCTCCAAGTGTTGGAAATAGCAATTAAATTTGATGAATCGAACTCCCTCGGAGTCTGCTTGCTTGAGTGTGTCGACATAGTTGGCATCGCTGGATTCCAAAGGATGCTGGCGAGACTTGCCTCTTGAAGGATGTAGCCCCGGTGTTTGACCGTGGGCGTTCTTGGCTATTGTTTCAGCTTCGTTCCTTATGAGGAAACCGTCACCCCTTATGACTTCAAGGTCTCCCCTGCCGGTTGATGAATTTGACGCATTGGTGGAAAGTGGAGGCTATGGCTTTCATGTGATGCAACCAAGGGCGCCCTACTGGCCGCGAACTACGAGGGGATATCCATTACATGGAACTTTGCGGGCACCATTTGGGTTTCGTACTGCAGTTCCAGAGTCACCGTCCCCTGATGGGACGAGACGAACCGTCGTAGGCCTTGACGGTCCGGGTAGATGGGATCACGCGCCTTTCATTTATGCGGAGGGCCCTCATCATGCCGAGGGAAGGACGTTTACCGATGATCCATTGTCCACTAATACCCTGTGGAGTGATATGGTGTTGAGCCGAATAGTGATGTACAAAGCTTCATTGTGTTGGGAGACATCTCTTGGCAAGTCTTCATCGCGAAGGTGATCATGCTCCCATATAGGTGAGGATCATAGATTTGGTCCTTGTCTCGGGATAGAGAGTCATTAAACCCGTCGCTTCGTGCCTTTTTCTTGCGAGGTAGAGTCTTTGCCGAAGCCCCGGGTTATACCGATGCCTTTTGTGGCGGTTGCCATCTCCAGTCAACATGTTGATTGAGTGGGAGCGCCAGATCGGCGTCGGTTTTCTTCATCGGTGTATACTCGGGAGCCGGACAAACCGAACCTTGGCGACCCCGAGGGGGTTGGACTTACGTTGCAACGGTACTGCGGTATCCGAAAGTCTCAACTACGTCGTTGGCAAGGCTTTTCTCGCTCTTTTACCCCTTTTTGCTTTGGGGAAGACTCGACTGGAGTAGAGTACGTAATAATCAAATCCCCCAGATGGCTCCCCGAGCGTTCCCACGCTGTTATCACCGGCCTCGAATCTCTCCTTCAATTTTCTTTGCCGGGAGGAAATTTTCTTTTTCTTAAGAGGACGGTCCTCGTGTATCCGATCTGATAGTCCCTTTCAAGGCAATCGGGACAAGCCACAAATATCCCACCAAATGTGTTCTACGGCCGTGGCGGATTTGGGACCTCGGGTTGAGCGGTGGAATGACTTTGAGTGGGGCTGGTCAGGGGGATGCTGGCTGCTTTGGGCTCATGCGGTAGCGAGTGATTGGACTCCGCCGGATAATGAGAGATATTGAGGTCCCGGGGAACGGGCACATGTTTGTCCTTCGGGGTAGCCCCGCCGGTTGGGATATTGTTAAAGTCCCGAAGTGGCGTGTGGCCTCTTCCATCCAGCCCGCCGTCCGTTTCCGGCGTTCTTCCGGGGCTTTGATGGCCGACCAAATTTCTTCAATCGTCTCCCGATTTTCATCACTCAGCCGATATTTGTGGGATCATCACTTTGAGAGGGGACAACCGACGGTATACCGAACTCTTTCGTCCCGATCGCTAGCTGTTTGGGGGCCGGTTGCCCTGTAAGTCGGCGGGAGTCCCGGCGGTGGAAACATAGGAATCTTGGGATAGCATCTTGATGTATCCGGGACTATTGAGAAGAGGAGGAGAACCTCTTCGTCTTTGCGGTAAAAGTGCCATCGGAATTGAGACCGATAGTCAAAGCCATGGCTTGCGACTACCCCAGTGGAGTCATCAATTTGAGCCTCATGTCGAAGTCTCATCTGTTCTACCAACCGGATCCAATACCGTCCGTTCCGAGGGATTTTGGAGGACGGAGCAACGTTATCCCCATGATTACCGGCCGATGCGGACATTCTCAAACCCGGAGTCGGAGCAAACGGTGAAGCCGACGATGCGCTTGACTCTTCCCAACCGATCAAACGGTGACCCGTGCCCGAAACCAAGCTTTGTGCGGAGGCTGCGGGGAAAGGACACGAAGGTTCGGATGTCCGGGAATGGAAGGAGTGGTAGGTGTTTGGGCTTTAGGCTCATGCAACATGCGCTTATTTGTTCACGTTTACTTAAAACATGTTTTATTAACCTAATCGGTTGGAAAAGATTGCTCTTCTTTTCGCAAACTACTCGATTCTGGATCGAGTGGGCCCCGTCACTACGTCTATAAGCCCCTCGTATTCCACCTCGTATTTCGACCTCCCGGGGTGGACGGCCGGGCGAGGGTCCTATAGGGCAAGCGGGTCCCACCGACCGAAAGAAAAACGATCCTAAAAGTCTGGCGGGTAATCGAGTCTTAACGAGCATTCGATGTAAATTACGGACAAAGCTGACGTTAAAGTCAAGATCGTGTCCGAGGGCTCGACGAAAAGTCGGCATGATTTGGACTGATAAATGTCCGCTATTAATCTTGACTTGTCGTCGCTAAGCCGTAATTAGGCATGGAATAACCGTTAATCCTTGATGACTCAAAGTGTCAATGCTTTGGGAGTCGTGTATAATTTGTGCCGGTCGAGCCGAAGTCAAGGCGCCGGTCAATATCTTGGTCAAAGTCTCGCGGCGGAAAATCGGCGTAACTTCGACCGATTAGGGACCCGAAAGATATTGAGTCGGTATGCCGACAAAGGCTTGAAAGGAAAGGTCTATACACGGACAGGCATGACACGGACGACTAAAAACCAACCGGGTCTCGGACAAAGTGTGTCACGGACAAGTGCATGGTCGACACGAGGCTCCATGGGATGTTTGGGTAGTCCTGTGCTCATCCGAGAGGCGTAATAAGACCAAACGGACCGCGACAAGGATTTCCCCGGGTTAAGGACGTAGTGTGCAGTGTACGGTCACGTGCGCGTAGTGTGCAAGCAGTCTATATTCTTTTTCTGAGTAAAATAGAGATTTTTTTATGTGTCTTAAAAATATGATGCATGATTTTTTTTTTGGAAATTTTCTTTTTTTTTTTGAAAATCCTTTTTTTTTTTGATTTTTTTTATGAGCACATAAGCACGTAAGCACGAAAATTCCGACAGTTAGGGACATTATTCCGACAGTCAAAATTTTGACTTTCTCCGAGGCGGCCAAAACAACATGAAAACTGTGCAAAAAATCAACACACACGCAAAAATGATTTTCGAAGCCGGGACGGAAGCTTGACCCTCAAAAGCTTTTTTTTTTAAAACGGTGATATCGGTACGTGGGATTGTTAGACCACAATTTATCCCCGACTCGTGTTAGGAGGCGATAACGGGAAATTTAGTGGTTTCCACCAATATACCAAATACCATTTTTTAAAAAAAAAGCTTAGTTCCCCAGCGGAGTCGCCACTGTGATGATGTGTATCCGAAAATTTTCCCATTTTTTGTGTTTGAAAAAATCAACGAAAACGGAGTCGCCACGCCATTTTAATTTTGAGGGGCCAAAACTTTGAAAAAAGCCCGAGATCAGAGATTTAGGTTCGGAGGTCATGTTACGCGTCGGGAAGGACGTTAGTGTGCACCCGACGCGCCTCGTAAAACGAGTCTTCCAAGCTGAAAATCATTTGTGTGTGTGTGTGTGTGTGTTTTGGCCAAAATAAGTTGAAACTCAGAAAAGTAAAAATTGGGATATCTTTTTAAGACTTTAAACTGATCCCATGATTTTTTGGAAGATTTTTGGATTGAGATTTGGTACTCAAAAGACCTTTTGAAGTTGAGAGCCATTTCTGCCAGAATGAAAAAGGCAGTGGACCTTTGATTTTGAAAGGGATTCAAGGGTCTTAAAACTTCATAATCTGGATAAACTCAGAGAATGAAAGTTGTTCTAGACACCTTAAATAAAGTTTTTGCGAAGGAATTTTCCATTTTGGAGAAGATTTGAGGGGTCAAAACCTTATGGAAACCTCAGATATGAGATCTGGATTCCCAGAAGCTGATGAACTAGCCTCTGAAAGAAAATTTGAAAAGAGGAGTTTTACTCACCCAAAAAATAAAGTAAAAATATGTCTGGAAATCTCTGGATGTTGGCTACAAAAAGTATTTTGTAGTCAACACCAAATTCCAAGTTAATATGTGTCCAAAAATTAAGACCATGGACTGAGGTCTGAGAAAATTGCTACTGGACAGCAACTTCTCAAGAAAGAAAATATGATTTTAAGGGGGGTTTTGCATCCATGCTTGTCCCCATTTCCCTAGGTTTTGGTTAGTGATCACTAGAAATTTTAGTGGTGAATCAACTATACCAAACCATCCTTGGGGTACATTAGGACTAAGCATTTCATTTGCTTGGGAAGGGGAATTTTATCCTTTGAAATCAAGATTTTATGCTTGAAAATGGTTTTTAGGGTTTTGAAAATGAATTTTCTTTGCAAGAAAGTAAGAAAGCTTAAAAATAATGTTGATCTTTGTAGAAGATCATCCATGGAGATGGTCTTCCATGGTGATCTTCTTAGATCTAAAGCAAGAAGATGAAGGAACTACATTTTGTAGTTTGAAGATGCATGCATGGTTGAGATTTAGGGTTAGGAAGAGGAGGGTTTACCAATCTTCCTTGTGTTCTTGAGTGTTTGGCTTGAGTGTATGAGTGTTTAGGGCATTAATATGAGAGGGAGTGGATGAGTATGAGTTGGGAAAGATTGGAGAGAAAAAGGTGACAATTCTTGAAGAATTCTCACTGTTTTCTCTCTATATTTCGCCAGAGGTTCGGTGCAAAATGTGTTCTTCCCTCTTATTTTTGTGACTGGAGGGCTCAATTTATAGCCCTCCTGAAAATGCAAACTCATCCGCGCGGATGGATCCGAGCGGCGTGCAATCGTTCATTAAATGCAGCTTCAGCTTTGGACAAGAAGAATATTTCTTTTCAAAATTCAAATTAACAGCCAGTTTTTGTGTTTCCAGCCATTGCCATTTTTGGTTTTCTTCTTTTGTTTTGCTTTTTGAGATTCTTTTTAAGGTTTAACCTTAAATAACAATGCCCATTTTACCCTCACTTTGTTAGAAATGTTAGGATAGTTAGGAATTGTTAGAAATGTTATAACTTTCGTTAATTTTCTAACGAAAATTCTAACAAGCTCAAATTGGAGCACTTACAGATGATCCCCACCAAATTTCAAGTGTTGGACATTCCTATCTTCCACAACCATCCTGGGACGACCCTGGCTGCATCAAATGAACGGAGTGGCATCCACCCTTCACCACTGTATCAAGTTCATGCAAGGCAACGAGCTAACAACAGTCTACGACGACAGCGTCACCACCGAGGGGACCAGCACCAACGGCATTCCAGTGCTTGAAATCAAGCATGACTTTGGACTGGGGCTCGGCAAAAGGTTACAAGGCCAACACCAAGTCATCAAAGTCAAGGACCACACTACAATCCAGAGGCTCGGTTATATGCCAACACCAGCTGACATCAGGAAAAATAAGAGGCTCGCCAGCACCAAAGCAGCAGCCCGCAAAAGGGGAACCTCCTACGGCACACCCAACCTCCAACCCTTATAGCTTCGACCTCGCTCGCTACTTCGTCAAAGGAGCCAACAGAGGAACTGATGAAGATGAGAAAGGAACTGGGGGAACCGATAGTGGAACTGAGGAAGATGAGAAAGGAACAGAAAAGTCTGCACAGAGACTACAGAAAAGTTGGAAAAGATGGCACAGAACCTCAAATGTTTCAAAGGACTCGAGCCCAACCCAATAAGGGGAGAATTCCTCGACGTCACTGCAACACCTGGACCCATCACCACCACCGTTCAACATAAATACCCGTTCGAAAGGATACCCGACCTTGTTAGGTCTATCCCGTCATCTCCCTGCGAGATCCTTCCCCCGAGATATTGCATTTCGTTATCTCTTCGTGAGATCCTCTCCTGTTATCTCCTCGTGAGATCCTTTCTCGTTACCTCCTCGTTAGGTCTATCCCGTCATCTCCCTGCGAGATCCTTCCCCCGAGATTTTGCATCTCGTTACCTCTTCGTGAGATCCTCTCCTCTTATCTCCTCGTGGATCCTTTCTCGTTACCTCCTCATTAGGTCTATCCCGTCATCTCCCTGCGAGATCCTTCCCCCGAGATTTTGCATCTCGTTATCTCTTCTTGAGATCCTTTCCTATTATCTCCTCATGAGATCCTTTCTCGTTACTTCCTCGTGAGATCTTTCCGTTTATCTCCTCGTGAGATCCTTTCTCGTTACCTCCTCGTGAGATCTTTCTGATTATCTCCTCGTGAGATCCTTTCTCGTTACCTCCTCGTGAGATCTTTTCGACTATCTCCTCATGAGATCCTTTCTCGTTATCTCCTCGTGAGATCTTTCCGATTATCTCCTCGTGAGATTCTTTCTCGTTACCTCCTCGTGAGATCTTTCCGTTATCTCTGCGTGAGATCCTCTCCCAAGATTTTTCATCTCGTCATCTACCCACGAGATTCCTTCCCGAGACGTTGCCTTTCGAGACCCTCCTCGATACCTCCTCGTGAGACTTTCTCCCATTATTTCTTAGTGAAACCATTCCCATTATTTCCTCGTAAAACCTTTTCCATTCCCTCTTTGTGAGATCCTCTTCGTGAGACCCTTACCATTATTCCTTCGTGAAACCTTTTGCGTTCCCTCGTAAGATATATCATGATTTGTGAGATCTTCCCTAAGTTTTATACCACGACAGCTTTTCGTAAGATTAGCCATCTTTTCGTAAGATTACCCATCTCTTAGAGAGATTACCCATCTTTTCGTAAGATTACCCATCTTTTCGTAAGATTACCCATCTCTTAGAGAGATTACCCATCTTTTCGTAAGATTACCCATCTTTTCGTAAGATTACCCATCTCTTAGAGAGATTACCCATCTTTTCGTAAGATTACCCATCTTTTCGTAAGATTATCCATCTTTTCGTAAGATTAGCCATCTTTTAATTAAGGTAGACAGTCAAATACCTTCAAACACCCTATCCCCAATGGACAAAAGACAAACGGTAATCACTGTAAGCTCGTACAATGAATCCCTCTTCGGCCGCCATAGTAAGCCCGAGTATCTTTTCACTCCAGCCAGTGAACAATCCCTCTTCGGTCGCCATAGTAAGCCCGAGTATCTTTCACTCCAGTCAGTGAACAATCCCTCTTCGGCCGCCATAGTAAGTCCGAGTATCTTTCACTCCAGCCAGTGAACAATCCCTCTTCGGCCGCCATAGTAAGCCCGAGCATCTTTTCACTCCAGCAAGTGAACATTCACTTCTTCGGCCGTTATTCGTAAGCCCGACCATCTCATTTCAGCGGCCATCAAGGTAAGCCCACACAACAATCCCTTCTCGGCCGCCATAGTAAGCCCGATTATCTTTCACTATAGCCAGAGAACATTCACTTCTTCGGTCGTCAATCGTAAGCCCGACCATCTCATTTCAGCGGCCATCAAGGTAAGCCCACACAACAATCCCTCTTTGGCCGACATAGTAAGCCCGAGCATCTTTTCACTCCAGCAAGTGAACGTTCACTTCCCCGGCCGTCAATCGTAAGCCCGACCATCCCATCTCAGCGGCCATCAAGGTAAGCCCGCACAACAAATCCCTCTTATCATCGTAAGCCCGAACACCATATCCTTAGTAGAAAAGAGATGAGCAGCAAGTCAGCGTAAGCCCGCACAACAAACTTCCTTCAAAAGCCTTCCCGTCAAACTTGGAACCTTCAAAAGCATTTCCGTCAAACCCGGAACTCTCACTCAGGTCCGAACTCCTCCTAATCATTCCCCACAGGTTAAGGCCCCTACAAATTTCCCTCACACCCGTGAACTACGATCGGCTTGATTCCCGCTCGGGATACGTAGGAATCCTTTCGCTAAGGGTCCAGCCATTTGACCATCTAGGTCTCTCCATAAGGCATCTCCCCGATTTGGGATCCTTATCTTTTTTCGACGACCCCACTTCCTTCGAAAGTGACGTCGCCGAGGGGCTACTGTAAGTACCCAAATTTGGATCGTCAAAATCCGTTAAAAGTTAACTGGAATTCGTTAACTCCCCCTTTTCGACTTCCCAGGACTGCCCCGTGCATCCAAATTTCAAAGTGTACTCAACACACGTTATCACACGTAAAAGTAAAGCTTTCCCCAAAAAACGCACTTTTCAGGGTATTGTGGGATTTGATTTGCTGTTTTCGAGCGTCTCGACCTTCCGGAGGTCATAACTTCCTCATACGAACTCCGTTTTGGGCCCACCACATATCAAATCAAACGCGAGAACAAGATCTAGGCATATAACTAGTTTAATTAAGAAAAATAGCCAATTTGAAGAAAGGGCCGGCCGGACTGTTTACTGGATTAAATAAAACGTGCCAGATTCAATCCAACTCAAGGTCAAATGACCAAAATGCCCCCAAATTGAAGAAAGGGCCGGCCGGACTGTTTTACATGGTAAAATGACCAGGCCAAGCAAAGTAACCTCCTTCTCCAAGAAAATTACTCCTCCTCCAAGAAAACTCCTCCTATAAATACTCACCTCCTCCTCCATTTTCAAGACACCATTTTCTCTCCTCTCTCCACCCCAAGCAAATTAGGCTTGTCTTCTTCCGCTCTTCGGGGGCCCTCGTGCTACTCGTCGACGGAATTCTCTACTCTTCGGGGGCCCTCGTGCTACTCGTCGGTGGATTCTGATCCTCAAAAAAACACAAGCTAAACCGACCCAAGTCGAAACACTGCCCAAATCCCTAGGTTTCTAAGCACCAAATAAAAGGGAAAACTCTGCCCAAACACTTCTAGAACACCTTTTCGTATCCCGTATACATCCTCCCGAGCCAAAGAGTCAACACCAAATTTGTTAAACTCTCACTCTCAAAATGTAGACGTAACGCCGTCTACGGGACTCGATACATTTTAGTCCCTAATCATCTTCTCTCCCGTAAGAGAAGTAATTTCGGGTTAAAAAGGCGTTCAAGTCCCGTTTTTACGTTTCTGTCATTTACAGTCCGGATCGTTCGATCCGTTGATCGCACTTTTACCATCCGGATCGATCGATCCGTGATTGTCATTTACAAGTCCGGATCGTTCGATTCGTGATTGTCATTTACAAGTTCGGATCGTTTGATCCATTGATATTGCACTTACTTTACGCACATTACAAATCCGAGTCGTTTGGCTCGTCGATCGCATCTTTACAAGTCCGGATCATTTGATCCGTTGATATCGCGTTTTCAATACTGTCATTTACAAGTCCAAACCGTTTGGTTTGTTGATAGTATTTACTTACAAATGTCCGAGTCACAAAATGACTCGTTGATCGCATCTTACTTGCCATCGTTTTCTTTAAAATGGGTAACATCGTAAAGTCCGATTCAAAACCGAAGTTCGTCATTCGAACTCCTTTTAAAAACCCCTTAAAATCGATGTTTGTCATTCAAACGCTCATTTCAAACTCAAAATCGACGTTTGTCATTCAAACGCTCCTTTACCAAAATCAACGTTTGTCATTCAAACCAAGATTAAAGCTTGTCATTCAAGCACCTTTTCAAAAGCAACACGAACACACACACGTGCACAATTTTCGAGAAAGGTAGAAAGACTCATCATACGAGGCATTTCGGGTGATCTCAATATACTCTTCCCGAAACGTAACGTGACCTCCGAACCTAACAATCTTTGGTTCTAAAAGCCTTTTGTAAAGTTTTGGCTGTCAATCAAAACGTCACATTTTCAAAGCCTTTTCCATGTTTTGGCTACCAATCAAAACGACCTCCTTTTTCAAACCATCCATTTTCAAAGTTTGGGCTCAAAATACAAAATGGCGTGGCGACTCTCTTTTCCAAGTGAAGTCCATTCGAAAGAACCGCTCGCCGCAGTCCGCGCGATCCGGGTAATTTCAGTTGGAAAAAATCGAGAGTTCACCCAACACGCCTCGTAAACGAGTCTTTCAACAACAAACATCCAATGTATTCATAAATGTGTGCAAACGTATAAGACGAGAAACGTGATAAATGTATTTTATAATGAGATAGATACAACTCGTGAACCACTTGGTACAAAGGGGGGCCACATCCCAATTACAAAATTAAGAACAAATTACAATTGGAAAGGAATTTCTGCAGAATGGTAAACTGTGTTACATGACACAGGATCTGCCTGGTTAAGTGTGTCGCGTGACACAGGACTCAACCTGGCAGGTTGTGTCGCGTGACACAGGACGCCATACGCAGAAACCATACAAACTGAAATGCAGAATGAACCAAGGACAATCCAGATCGACTTACATCAGAGATTTAACTCAGAAAACACATGAATCAGCAGTCAATCATTCAAGTGGATGTGGATATGGAGAGATCCACACTCTCTTGATGAACAAGCCACAATTACATCCAAATTAACCCATAAGCATGAAATGATATGGAACAAGGTAATTTAAACAGAGAGATTGCGATAGGAACTTAATAATTAGAGCAGATGGAGCCTAATTATCAAATCATGAATAGAAATTGCATGTGAATTATATAAAAGAGCAAATAGAAGAGAGATAAGGAGGGAGGGAGTTTGTTACCCTTGTAGATCCTCAATCCTTATACCAAGTCAGATATAAGGATCTTCAATTATCAGCTACAAAACCGGATTGAGCTCAGGAAGGATGGTAGATTAAGGATCTAGGTGATAGTGTATGAATTGGGTTGAATTGAGAGAGAAAAGGAGAGAGTTGTGTGTGAGAAAGATAGAATTGTGTGTGTTTTGATGTGTGTGTTACGCCAATATTTGGGCAGAGTAACAATAGGTCGAAAAGGGATCCAGAAATGAGAGGGGGGTCTTATTTATAACCTGCTGGTGAGTGGCTAGTTGCGTCGCACGACTTAACGCTTGTGTTTTCCGTGGCTCGTTTAGTCGCATGACAGGACGAGCCAATAACCGTTTTTAGCGCCAACAACCTGTTCTGGAACATTGCGGGATAATTCCTCCTAGGTCCAAAATGAATAATTCTCTATAGGTCCTTTTGCATGGAGAAAAGACTTAAAAGTACTTCCTTCGCAAGAAACTTATAAAAAGTTCTCGGAAGTCTCGGAATGGACCGAAAAATTACCAAAATGCCCCCTAGTGTACTTTTATTGTGTAAAAGACACTTTTATTGGGTCACGAGTTGGACTGGGGTACTCACAGCTACACCGTGTAGCGATTTCACTAAACTCGCTACACGGTGTACCGAGTTTAATGAAATCGCTACACGGTGTAGCGAGTTCAGTTGAATAGAAGCCCACAGTAGCAGCAGTCTTCAGTAATCCCACCTGCAAACAACAAACAACCAAACCAAACATAATCCCATATCCAATGCAAATAACCAAATCAAAAGCATAATCACCTGCTGCAAACAAAACAATCAAACCAAACCAAACCAAAACCAAAACCAAACCAAATAACATGCTGCAAACAACAAACAAACTGTTGTAAATAATCAAACCAAACAAAATTCCATATCCAAAATCCCGTATCCAAACAAAATACCATAAAACACACCTATACATCTACATAAATGTGTAGAAAGTGTAAAACAAAATAAAATGCAAATATCCAAATAAAAACTAAAAAAGTCATAGTTTTAGTTATTACAAATAAAAACATCAAAATAAAAACTAAACTAATACTACAAAGTTTCATTACATCCTAATAAAAAAAAGTGAACTCGCTACCTCCTATCGTAGAAAGATGGGGTGTACTTACTCGTAGGATTTCGCTACCGAGACCCTCTTCTAATCATATCTTCCTCCCGTTGAGCAGGGGTAGCTCAGTCGGATCGGAGAAGAGGCGGAGCCCTGTTTGTGATGTAGAAGAAGGAGCCCTAAAGCCACTTCCACTCGTATATAGTTTGAAGCCCATAGTGGATGATCCAGGGGAAGGGTCTGCCTGGGCACTCCACCCACTCCCCCTCCCATTCCCACTCTCCCACCCACCAGGCACCCCTACTCCTACTCCCCCAGCCACCCCCACCCCCCACTGTGATTGTGACTGCCATTCATATTGTCCATAATCCTAGGTCTGGGTCTGCGCTTGAGGCTTGGGGTCGAGCTCGGGCTCGGGGTCAGGCTCGTCGTGCAAGTCCATTTGGGGTGGTGGTTGTGCCTGTCCACGACGTCTAACCCGACATTGTCGAGGTTGTTCTACCCCCTTTGCGCGATCTACCGGTGGGGGAGGTGTTGCAACAGACTGAAGGTGTTGGAGTTCCCTAACTCCCGTGAACCCGTGTGTAATAGTCGCCCGCATTGAAGCTTGTCTGGGATGCTCATCCATCTCATTGTCGATTTGCAAGCGCTGAAGGGTCTGCACCTGTTTTTATATCAAAAATATATATAAGTACGAGAGACATAAGTTAATAATTGATGTTTTGTTTAAAAAAAACTAGAAATAATAACTTGAAAAATGTAAAAACTTACCAGAAGCTCTAAGGCAGGGGCAGCGACTGGTATCCAGCCTCCTCTATATGAGTGAGGTTATGCACAAACATACACGTTATGCTCCGATACCACATCATATATGGATCGGTGTAATGCATATCGTGAATGACGTAGATCCCGGAAACCAGATATTGTCGCCGTTGATCCCAGAGTGCAATATGTTATTGATGGCGGATGCTCTAATTAACGGTATTGTTTCCTCGCCGATCACAACTATGCAAGTCCCGCCTAGTGTCTCACGGATCTGGGACCACCTGCATCAGGGCAAACTGCCTCATAACGCGATCCGACAGATGCCAGTCGATCCTCTCAAAGCATACGAGAGGGACCTTCGCCAACCATATGTCCTCACCCTGAGTGCAGTAGGGCGGAGCGTATCTCCCTGTATAAGGCTGCCACACAACCTGATCATCGGATAGAGCAGCTAGCTGATCCCGATACCCTCGCAGGTTATGTGCAGTAACCTCCGTCAGATTCAGTGATGCCTGGGTCCAGCTGAAATTTCATAAACTGAATAATTATAAGAAAAAGTTAAAAAAAAATAACGACGAGAAAATAACGTATGATATATGTATACATGCATCCAAGGGGCATGACATTTAGTCCGGATCTCTGAATCGACTACGGATATGTGGTTGCACACATCTCAACCGCTCCCAAGCCCAAATCTATATCTATTAAATATATATCAAATACTATAAATAATGCCGCTAATTTGAAATCAAACTAAAAAACAACAACATAATGAACATTAAAATGAGATAAACACACCTGTAGAACGTTGAGAAATCCTTCGCACTGTCTCGTCCGAGGGTCAGTCGCACTACACAGCTCTCGATATAGGAAAGCGAGCGACGCACTCCCCCAACTGTACTGGCTGACCCTGAAAACATCTGCAAGAAGAGGTAGATAACATAACTTAACCTTATTGTTCGTACGATCAGGCATGACCGTAGAACCCAAGGCGAGCATGATATATGTACGTACGTACCTATCCACAATCTCTAGAGCAGTATCATCGGCGAGGTCATCGAAGTGTGGGAAATGGGTCGTAATCCACCTGAGCTTCAGACTACTCCCATCCATATCTCTGGGATCAGGGACAGCCCCTAAAAACTCCTGACAAACAGCCCGCCAGTCTACACGTGCTGGGAACCCAGCATCAGTAACAGCATCCCCATCAATCGGCAACCCGGAAATCATGTCGATATCCTCTAGGGTGATCGTCATCTCACCAACCGGGAGGTGGAATGTATGGGTCTCCGGACGCCATCTCTCGATCAAAGCCTCCAGCAACCCATAATCATACTGTACTCTCCCTATATAGTGGACTCCACCAAAGCCGCACTCCGCCAGTCTGGAAAATATCCTAGGAGCTAATCCGACCGGGAAGGAGGCACCACGACAAAAAGACAGGGAACTAGCAACCTCCAGCTCAGCCCTAATAAATCAAGCTCTATGGTCCTCATGTTGGTCAGAACAGAGGCATCGATAGGCCCGAGATCAATGAAGGCATCCATCTATTTATTTCAATATCAAGGTTGGTAATTAATAATCATTATTTCCTAAACACTTTATAGGTACTTGGTTATTGTTCTACGAGGCAAGGAAATAAATAAGAGAATACAAAAGTGTAATTACTAGTATGTGGCATTGTAATCCAAAGTTATCCACACTTTCAAGAAGTGCCTGTGGGAAAGGTCTTGGCTTCCAGCCTATATACTAAGTAATACTTCAAGAGTAATCCTCATGCGGTTTTGAAAAATAGCATGCGATTTATTTTTTAAGTTTGAACAATAAATCATATTTTTAGGGTTTGGGGTAGATCTATATGATTTAGGGTTTAGGATTTGGGGTATAAGTATATGAGATTTGAGATGTAGTTATAGGTATATTAATATTTCTTAGAAATCTAATTTATTTTGTTGTTTTTAGTATTTTTTTTCTTTATTGTTATCATAATTTTTCTTTATTATATATTATTCAATTATTATTTATTATCTCTCAATAATATTAATGAATATTATTCTTCTTGATATTTACTTGTTTTATTAATGACATGTATTTTGAACCGGAGGGAGTATAATAATAAATATTTGCACACTAATGAGTATTATCAACAATTATTATTATTATTATTATTATTATTATTATTATTATTATTATTATTATTATTATTATTATTATTATTATTATTATTATTATTATTATTATTATTATTATTATTATTTTAACAAATATTATTAATTATAGTAGTAAGTATTCACACTAATTATACAATTGTTAATATTATAACTGTGTATTATTTTAACAAGTATTATTAATTAAGTCTTTTTTCAGTAATTAATAATCATTATTATTACTTTTTTATTACTTAAAAGTCATTTTATATAAGGACGGACAAAAAAAAATCACCCTACATAAGAAAATTAATTAATAATTTTCTATAAAAAAAATTGATAAGAAGTTAATCATTCTTTTTTTCCAATATTCTTACACAAATAAAGTAACAATATTAAATTAAAAATCCTAAATTGCAAGTAAACTAATATATTTTTACAATGTCATCAAAAAAATCAAAAAAAATCCTAAATTGCAATTAAACTAATAAACATTAATTATTATCTCAAAATTTTGGATTGGGACACAAATTAGTCACATATTTTAGCTTAAACTAATATATTTTTACAAAACTAAATTTACCAAAAAAAAATAGCAAGTAAACAATTCTAATAACAAGTAAAATATATTTTTGCTATTAAAATATAGTGAACTCCACTAAGTAAAAAAAAATAGCAAGTAAAATATAGGAATATAAACTTACACTTACAAAATTTTGATGATCAAAATGTTGAATTTGAATGGCAAAATGGCTTTGTTTCTTCTTCTTCCTTCCTGGAGGCTGACTTAGGGTTTTTTTATTTTTTTTGGTTTTTTTGATTGAAGACGGTAAACTGGAAGGGAAAAAGGGATTTTAAATAAATTGATACACCGTGTAGCGAGTTTGACTTGGACAGGTCAAACTCGCTACACAAAACAGTAATGAGTTTCGTTTAGCAATTAATTGCCCTAATTAATGACCAAGCCGGCAAACTTAATTACATGAAACTTGCTACACCGTATAGCGAGTTTGACCTGTCCAATGTCAAACTCGCTACACGGTGTAGCGAGTTTCAAAAAGTGGGACAGTTTGGACAAAAGTTTGAACAGTAAATCGTTTTGAAAAATATAATTTTAGAACAGTATTATTTGAGAAAAAAATCAGCAACACCCTACCCCATTTTCTATATTTATGATAAAAACATTTTTTTTCTTAATTTTTGTGTCCAATTTTTATTTTTTTAATAAGGTGGGACCGAAGGAATATATTGAAATGAATGGTGAAATAGGTATTACCGTTACATACATTACTTTCCCCAAAACTCTCTATATACACTTTTAAAAATTTAAATGGCCCATTGGAAACTAATGGTAAAATAATTGAGATGAAGGAAATCCTCCACATGAATTATCTTGAAATTATAGTAATTCAGTAAATCTTATTTCCTTAAAGAGTGAATAATTTACATTTTGACAAGAAATCTTCAAGAGATTTCATGTATCCCATTCTAAAAACCCATCATTTTTCCACAACACCATAAAGGAATCAGATGCCAAACACCATGAGAAAGGAGAAATTACATGCTTCCTTGACTTTGGAGTGGTCAAAAAGCAATAGGAAAACTATTTCTCCATTCTAAAGATAGCTTAAAGTTAACACAAAGTTTAAAGAACTCTCCATTAAATCTTTATAATGAAGTTCTAGTACAAGTTTCAATACAAATCTTGAGGGTAACTCTTGGAATTGATCATTGTTCTATGGAGATCTCGAGAACGAAGGCCGAACTCATCAAGCCGGTTTTTCTAGCTGTGGGGATCCCTCTAGCTTTTTCTTTGGCTTCTCTCATTCTTGAAAAGATCAGAGCCAAGAAAAGTTCATGTCTGAAATCCTCGCCCTCTGATATTCGTGTGAATACCTTGGAAAATAATTTCCCAGAGAGCAATTCCCATGAATATTCATGGAAAGAAGAGATTTTGGACCTACGAAAAAAGGTGGAGGAGCTTCAAGAGAGAGAAATGATGATGGAGAAGAGGTTTCTTCGTTATCATGAACTGAAAGTGCAGGAATTTGTGCTTATGGAGGTTGAATACAATTTGTTGTTGGAGTTGGAAAGAGCTGAGTTCATGGATATGGAGGTGTCATCAATGGAGGAAGAAGAAAATCAGATATTTGAGGAAATGGTGAAAGAGATTTTGAACGCGTTGGAGGAGCCTAAATCTTCAAGATCGGAAAATGTTATGATTCATCAGAGAATTAAGAATCTTCTGAAGAGGCTGAAAGGGCGTATGCGTGATATAAGTAAACAAACTTTGCAGATTCAAGAAATGGAAGCTGTGATCTCAAGTAAGGACACCGAAATAGAAAGAAAATCAGACATGATCAAGAAGTTGGAAGATGAAACCGAGGAACTGCAAATAGCTATACGGAGTTTGCAAGAGGAGAAGAATGAGCTCTTGAAGAAGCTGGAAATGGCAGAAAGCCCGGCTCGAACAAAGGTATGCAAAATTTATCGTTAACTAAATTCCCATTTTATCCTTTTCGTCGTTATGTCAGTTAAAGTAGAGGAATTTCAAGTATGAAATACCAATAACCATAGAACAAGTTCATTGTTCTTGGTAGTGCTGTTCATATGCACAGCTTGCTTGAGTATTTCATTTAGTTGATTTTCTTGATCAAATATGCATCCCTTAAAAGGTCATTCTGGGAAAGTGTTAAAGAAAGTAGATGTGTCTCATTTGGGACTATTTCTGCACTAATCTTTGACTAGTACTATAGTTACAAAAATAATCTTACAAAATTTTATTCACAAACAAACATAGTATTTTTTTTATTGTGTGAAAACAAACAGTGTTGTAAGTGAATGATTTTGAAGTTCTATTTGTAGTTCCCGGTACTCATCGATTAATCATCCAATCAATTTTTGCCAACTATGGTTGTGAACAAGATTTTGTGTAAAATTGCTCCTAATATTTACCTTTGAACTTTCTGGAGTTAAGTACCAAGTTCGCCAGTCGCAACTAACATATTAACTTTTTTACCTATTCGTCACTGAATTATTTCTCTTTACGATTTCGTCCTTAACTTAATTACTTAGTTTACCATGTCATCCTTTCGTCTCATTTCCGTCCAAACTGCCATTAAAGCTGCCTATGCGGCATGTTGACATCATAAAAATGCTGAGTTGGCAATAGACTTGGTCAAGATTTGCTGATTTGGTATAAAAAGGAGTGCAGATGAAAATTATTAAACTAAAGACCCTAATAGTTATTTATTATTATAAAGGGTGCAAAATTGAAAATTTAAATTAAACACACCCTTTTCTTATAATCTTCATTAACCTAATTTCATTATTCAAGAGAGAGAGAGAGAGAGAGAGAGAGAGAGAGAGAGAGAGAGAGAGAGAGAGAGAGAGAGAAAGAGAGAGAAAACAATCCAACAAGATAATTATCTTCTACCTTCATCTCCATCTCCATCTCCTCCAACACCTCCGGCACCGGCCACCCTTCCTCATCCACCGCCGTCCTCCACCATCCCACACCACCCCTTCCATGAATCCATTGATCGCCTCTCCCAATCACAAAGATCTGTTTCCTTCCCCATCCCACCCCTTTCAGACCGCCGCCATCGGATCTTCTGTTGTCGTTGCCCTCCCACTCCTATTTCTACATTCTGCTTCTTCTGCGTCAAAATCCACGCATTTCCCCTTGCTTTCAAATCTAAACCTAAGATTTATCTTTATTTCTCTCTCCATCCACCATTGTAGTCGCTTTCTCCTACTCCCTAAGCCTCTTCTGTAAGAATTAATTACACTAGCATGTTCGAAATCCTAAAGAACACATAATGTAATTTGCAGCGGAAGATTAGATCGACATACCTCCAGCTATTGCACCGGAATCGAAATCGGAATGGAGTCGGAGTTGCGCCGACGGAAACCTTGGAAGACTTCCAAACTCTTACTCCCTCTTTACTAATGGTGTGTCTTTCTTAATGAGAATGAGAGAGTTTAGGGACCTCCAAAACCTTTAATTTATGCACTCTTTCCATCAAAGAGTGGTCGTATGAAGTGGGGTAGTTTTAGAGTGGTGGGAGGTTAGGAGCCGTTGACGACGGTTACTCCCTCAACCATGTGGACCACTGACAGTGAGGAAAACCAACATTCTCCCACTTGGTCCACAAATTTCACCATA
Organism: Adenophora triphylla var. japonica; assembly: GCA_022495995.1. Classification (NCBI taxonomy): domain Eukaryota; kingdom Viridiplantae; phylum Streptophyta; class Magnoliopsida; order Asterales; family Campanulaceae; genus Adenophora; species Adenophora triphylla. The sequence continues at coordinate 27,382 of JAFEMH010006011.1, forward strand.
TATCTTAACGAGGGCCAAAATGCATGAATCATGGCGATAGTTCCTCTAACTATGAGTATTATCTTCCATATATCACAATACATTTAGTACCTCAAAACTAACCCAAATAACTTAATGAATAAACCCTATGTTTATTCAAGGTCCAAACTTAATGATATTTTCTCGAAATGAATGTGCACAATTGAATGAGAAACATCAACAAAAGTAAGAATTTCATCAAAATAACAAACGTACGTACAATGAAGATTTACATAATGGAACCAAGTCCCATTCTAACTACATGATCCTTAAAACTCTTTGGTGGAATTCCTTTAGTTAAAGGATCGGCAACCATCAACTCGGTGCTAACGTGCTCAATGAGCACTTTCTTTTCCTTAACACGTTCTCTAAGGGCTAAGTACTTAATGTCGATATACTTACTTCGACTACCACTTTTGTTGTTCTTAGCCATAAAAACAGCAGCTGAGTTGTCACAATACAATTTCAATGGCCTAGAAACTGAATCAATGATTCTAAGCCCGGACATGAAACTCTTCAACCACACACAGTGTGAGGTAGCCTCAAAACATGACATGAACTCGGCCTCCATAGTGGACGTAGCAGTCAAGGATTGCTTCACGCTTCTCCAAGATATAGCTCCACTAGCTAACATGAAAACATATGCAGATGTTGATTTGCGAGAGTCAAAACAGCCAGCGAAATCTGAATCGGAGTAGCCAATCACCTCCAAATTATCGGTCCGTCTATACATGAGCATGTAATCCTTCGTTCCTTGAAGGTATATCATGACCTTCTTTGCAGCTCTCCAGTGGTCAATTCCTGGGTTACTCTGATATCTCCCAAGCATCCCAACAACAAATGCAATGTCAGGTCTGGTGCAGACCTGAGCATACATAAGGCTTCCAACAGCTGAAGCATATGGAATGTCTTTCATTTGTTCCCTTTCGAGCTCATTCTTGGGGCACTGTTCCAGGCTAAACTTGTCACCCTTCACAATGGGTGCTACACTAGGTGAACAATCCTTCATCCGAAATCTCTCTAAAACTTTGTTGATATAGGTCTCTTGAGACAAACCCAATATGCATCGAGATCTGTCTCTATGGATCTTAATGCCAATGACATAAGATGCCTCTCCCATATCCTTCATATCAAAGTTTTTCGAGAGAAATTGTTTCACATCGTATAGCAATCCTTTATCATTGGTTGCAAGCAAAATATCATCCACATATAACACAAGGAAACAAATCTTGCTCCCACTAACCTTGAGGTATATGCATTGATCCATAACATTCTCTTCAAATCTAAATGAAGTGATGACGTTATGCAATATTTTATACCATTGACGGGAAGCTTGTTTCAATCCATATATAGATTTATTAAGCTTACATACCAAATGCTCAACACTATTAGAGGAGAATCCTTCAGGTTGTTTCATATAAACTTCTTCCTCTAGATCACCATTAAGGAAAGTCGTCTTCACATCCATTTGATGTAGCTCTAAATCAAAATGGGCTACCAATGCCATAATTACTCGAAGGGAATCTTTCTTAGATACAGGGGAAAAGGTTTCTGTGTAATCGATTCCTTCTCTTTGTGAGAATCCTTTGGCAACAAGTCTTGCCTTATGTCTTTCGATGTTGCCTTGTAAGTCTTTCTTTGTTTTGAAGACCCATTTACATCCAATGGCTTTTACACCATTTGGCAACTCAACGAGATCCCAGACTTTGTTAGTTGCCATAGAATCCATCTCATCTTTCATGGCATTATACCATAAGCTTGAATCGTTAGAACTTATGGCTTGTGAAAACGTTTCAGGATCATTTTTGTATCCAATATTGTAGTCACACTCTTGTAGATACACGACATTGTCACTAGGAATTGCTGACCTCCTTGCCCTCATAGATATTCATAAAGCTGGATCAACATTATCCTGAGGAGCAGGATCATGTTGTTCAGCAGGTTCAACATTTTCATGTATTTGTCGAACTTCATCTACTATTGGATTAGTATCAGCTTGTGGTTCTTCTTGAACTGGTTCTTCAACACGTGTTTGTTCTTGAGGAGTGTTGTTAACAATAATGACCGGTTCATAACTTGAAGTGGTACGCTGAGCATCAGAATGATCTTTCCTTTGATCAATGTCCAAGGATCGATCGCTCCCACTGATCAATTCATTCTCAAGAAATTTTGCATTTCTTGATTCCACAAACCTAGTACTGTGAGATGGACAATAAAATCTATATCCCTTAGACCTTTCGGCATATCCAACAAAATATCCACTTATGGTCCTTGGGTCCAACTTCTTTTCTTGTGGATTATAAATTCTCACTTCGGACGGACATCCCCAAACACGTACATGTTGCAAACTGGGTTTCCAACCTTTGAATATCTCAAAAGGCATTTTTGGAACGACCTTGGTTGGAATTCGGTTTAATATGTACGTAGCCGTCTTAACTGCTTCGCTCCACAAGGATCGAGGAAGTTTGGACCTTTCAATCATGCTTCGCACCATGTCCAATAATGTTCGATTTCTTCTTTCAGCTACTCCATTTTGTTGTGGAGTACCTGGCATGGTATATTCTGGAACTATACCATTCTCTCGAAGAAATCTCGCAAATGGACCAGGTGCTTGTCCATTTTCAGTATATCTACCATAGTACTCTCCACCTCTATCTGATCTCACGATCTTAATTTGCTTGCCGCATTGTTTCTCTACTTCCGCTTTAAACACCTTAAAAGCATCAAGTGCTTCATTCTTATTGTTAAGCAGGAAGAGATACATATATCGCGAGTAATCATCTATGAATGAGACAAAGTACTTGTCACAGTATGCATCCATGTCTAGACTACAAATATCTGTATGTATGATTTCCAATAAATCTGAGCTTCTTCTGACACCCTTTGTTGGCTTATTTGACATGTCGATGCACACCCTTAATGCAGGCTATACACGTCTCAAAGTCTGTAAAATCTAAAGTACTAAGTACTCCATCGTTTACCAACTTTTTAATTCTATTAATGGAGATATGTCCCAATCTCCGGTGCCACAACATAGAAGAATCGTCATTCATAACACATCTTTTGGTACCAATATGAACGTGCATAGATGAGTGGTCATCATCATTTTTCAAATTTAAGTTAAAAACACCATTAGACAAAATACCATTTCCAATAACTTTAGATTTAAAAATTAAATCAAAACCACTTTCTGAAAAGTTAAAGGAATAACCATCTGATACAAGTCTAGAAACAGAAATTAAATTCCTAGAAAAACTGGGAATATAAAAAGTCTTTTTCAAACTTAAATGAAAACCACTACTTAAAACTAAATTGCACGTTCCAACGGCCTCTACACATGAAGGCATCTGATTTCCTGAATAGACGTTGCATTCATTTCCCACTGGTTTCTGCAGGTTTTGTAATCCCTGCAATGAAGTGGTAACATGAATTGTAGAGCCAGAATCAATTCACCATGTATTATGATTTACAACATTCATATTGGATTCATAACAAACAAAGGAAAGTTGAGTACCTTTCTTATCAAGCCAAATCTTGAACTTAGGACACTCCTTCTTAATGTGCCCCTTCTTTTTGCAAAAGAAGCACACGGGATCCTTCTTAATGTCCTTGTTGGGAGGAGGGATTTTTCCCTTTCCCTTGTCCTTGGCTTGACCATTCTTCTTGTTCTTTCCAACTGTAGTGAAATTCACACTCTCCTTTTACTTAACCTCCATAAGCAGCCTACCCTCTTCCTGAACACACATGTTCATCAATTCATTGATTGTCCATTTATCCTTACGTGTGTTATAGGATATCTTGAATGGGCCATACAGGTGAGGTAAGGTGGAAAGGATATAATGAACCAAGAAGACTTCCGACATCTCAACCTCTAATGCTTTTAGTCGAGCCGCTATATCCCTCATGTACATGATATGATCACGCACACCCTTAATGCTATTCAGCCTTAGGGATGTAAACTCCATGATCAGGGTACTTGCCATTGCCTTATCTGAAGTGGCAAACTGATCATCAACAACCTTTAGTAATTTCTGAACCTTCTTGATATGCTCGACTGAACCCCTTATGCCAGCTGAGATCTTAGTCTTTATGAAACTCACACAGAGACGATTAGATCGGTCCCATTTTTCATAAAGATCAACAGCATCCAGAAGGCTAGTTTCAGTAATTGGAGGGGGTTCTTTCTTCCTTATGGCATAGTCAAGGTCCAACCATCCTAAATGAAGGAGAACTCTCTCCTTCCACACTTTGTAGTTGTCCCCTTTAAGCTCGGGAACATCACATCTCATATCAGGGTAATCAACAGATTGAATTGCTGCAATTAATTGTAAATGCTCATATTATTAATATTGAGGCTAGTAAAATATAGCATTATTTACCAATGTAAAAACATGGGAAACATGAACCTAGTGACATAAAACTTTCATGTGGGCTAAAGCTCTAATTCAATTAGATTCATTAACTTTATGATAAAATCATCAAAACTATGTTCCTTTTTCTAATCCCTGTGGGTAAATTAGAAAATATAGTTTAATATTTTATCCTAATTAATCATACATAATATAATAAAAATTCATGTGGGATAAAATCTATTACATAAAGTATGATTAATTACAATTAAATGTTTATTTCAAATTGTGATCATATATCCATATATATAAATTTTAATCAGTTAAGGATGTTGTGGCTACTCCCTCCTTAATTAAAATTATATAGATCACATAAACATTAGTCAACTTTAAAAATTCATTATTGCATAAACTGTAGGCAATATTTTTATGGATTTGATTCAAATGTACTCAGCTTATCTTGCTTAAAATGGCATGAATAAACAAACAACTATTAATTTATACAAGCCAAACAAAGTAAAATAAGTACATCAAAGTGAATTACTCCGTCTTAATCCTGTTAGTTCATCTCCGAAATCCATCAAAGTCAAGATGGATATCGAGAGCAAAAAAGAGAATGAGAAGTATGCTGCTGATATTTACTCTATACGCAAAGCACAAGCACGCATCAAGCCATATATTCACTTAACTCCAGTCGTATCTTCTGATACTCTGAACATTATTGCTGAAAGAAGTTTATTTTTCAAATGTGAATGTTTCCAGAAAGGGGGAGCTTTCAAATTCAGAGATGATTAAGGTAGATGTTTCCCCTTCTATTTTCATACATAGACACATAGGATAACAATTTATTTCCATAGGATAATAACTACTTTGCAAAGACCACTAAGTTCACACACACACAGAGGATAAAAATATTTTTCAGAACAGTCATCTTCAACCTTCGGTGGGTCATTTACGACCCGGCTAAGATCCGAATTTCGACCCGAAAAAATCTCATGATTCCTTTAACCAAAATTCAACATATTATATATCAAAATGCTTAGAATTTGATTTCCTAATGATTTATTATCAGACCTTAAAGAAATTATCACCACATCAAAATTTCTGAAATTCACAGTTTGGCTGAAAAAACAGAATAAGGCGGAGGTTTGAGTAGCTCTGATACCAAATGTAAGAATTAATTACACTAGCATGTTCGAAATCCTAAAAAACACATAATGTAATTTGCAGCGGAAGATTAGATCGACATACCTCCAGCCATTGCACCGGAATCGGAATCGGAATCGGAATGGAGTCGGAGTTGCGCCGACGGAAACCTTAGAAGACTTCCAAACTCTTACTCCCTCTTTACTGATGGTGTGTCTTTCTTAATGAGAATGAGAGAGTTTAGGGACCTCCAAAACCTTTAATTTATGCACTCTTTCCATCAAAGAGTGGTCGTATGAAGTGGGGTAGTTTTAGAGTGGTGGGAGGTTAGGAGCGGTTGACGACGGTTACTCCCTCAACCATGTGGACCACTGACAGTGAGGAAAACCAACATTGTAGTCGCTTTCTCCCACTCCCTAAGCCTCTCCGTCTTCCCCCTTCATTATTAAGACATCATAAACCACTAGCCTTCCCCACCATAACTTATTGCCATTGCCGCCCTTCCCCCTCCCCTCCTCCACCTCCCATCTCTCTTTAGATCTGAACTACCCCATTCATCTCCCCCCACCACCCATGCCCTTACCCAAACTAGATCTGGAAAATAGCTCCCCCTTCTTTTACCTCTCTGTTTCTTTCCTACTGGGCCCATTCCGCCGTCTTCCCAAATCCGACAAAAAATACAGGCCCCAAACCACTCATCTCTCACTAAAACTGGCGCCCAATTCTCAGATCCAGAGACATCGTCATAAAAAATACAAGATATTTTCTAGGTGATTTTACTTTTGCACAATTTTGTGGTTTAGGTTTGAAGATAGGATAGTAGTTTGTAATTTGTATTTGAGTTTGTACATACAGACTTTATGGATCTAATTTGGTGATTATTTTATATATAAGTAGGCTAATATAGGTTGTTGAATTGTATAACTATTGTCTGTGTGTTGTATTTTTAAGATTTACATTTTGTTGATTATTTTGATTAAGAATTATTTGCACATATTTATTATGTGATGAGAATGTACAAGTGAAATTATTAGTTTTATTATTTTTTGGTAATGGTGATGGTGGTTTGGTGGTAACGCCGTTGGTAGTGGTGGTTGGTAGTGTTTCGATAATGCACTATTTAATAGGGTTGGTGATGAGATTAGATGGCGGGGCTGGTGATCAGATTAGATAGTGGGGTTTTGCTGATAAAAATAAGTTTTTTTTTATTTTGAAATAATATATAGAAAATTATAAGAGATGTTAAAGTATAATTTTCAAAATTAATTTACACAAGGTTTTGATTACCATGGATATTAATTTATGCTTTTAACTGCATTTAATGTATTTATAAATTCATATTTTCATTTTAACCCCTCTATACTTTGGATTTTTGAGTGGGAGGTCTATATTTTAATAATTTTCATGTGAAACCCTTTTATAACCACATCAGCAAATCTTGACCAATTATATTGACAACTCAGCATTTTTTTGACGTCAGCATGCCAAATAGGCAACATTAACGGCAGTTTGGAGGGAAATGAGATGTAAGGATGATATGGTAAACTAAGTAATTAGGTTAATGATGAAATCGTGAAGAGAAATACTTCAGTGACGAATAGATAAAAAGGTCAATAGGTTACGAACTTGCTACTTAACTCGAACTTTTTGATTACAGCTAATTTTAGAAGGAGTCACTTGTTTTGCAGAGCGAACCAGAAAAGGAGACTACGAAGGACTATGATCGAGTTGTAAACGAACTCGAACAACTTCAGAAGGATCGAGCTGCAGAAACCAAGGAACTAATATACCTAAGGTGGTGTAACGCATGCTTAAGGCACAAGCTCTTTAGAATGAATCAAGAACAAGGGGTAAAACCGGAAGGAAAAAAAATCGAGGCGGAGGAATCGCCGTTTATATCAGCAAGTGGAGATATGAAAGAGTTTGGTTTCGAGAATGAATCAGACAGTTCCAGTTTAGCTCATGTTGACCAAAGTGTTGACCCGAGCACTAGCTTCAACAGCAGAGGAAGTAATGGTCACCCGAAAAGGCGTAAGTTATATGAGAAGTTCAAGAAATGGGTGGAAGGAGGAGGGGAGAAGGTAAGAAAGAATAAAATGGAAGACAAAAAGAAGCCTGAATTGAAGTATTTTGGGAGCCATTCTGTTGCAGATTGTGGAGATGAAACTCATTTTTCTGCTAGCAAATCGCCAAACAGTGCATAAGTCATAAGATATGTTGTGATCGAATGTATTGCATGATCTTTATTAAAAGTAAACAATAATTTTTTTTTTAATTTTTTTTTACAAAACTAAAAAGAAATGAAACAATTTTTTTTTTTAATTTTTTTAAGTAAATGAGTTGCAGTTGCGAACAAAAACCAAAATAAGAGGTTCAAAAGCTGGATACAGAACCGCGGAGGCGAAAGGCTGGTCTTAACGTCTTATAGGATTGGGGGGGGGGAAATATATTTTTTGTTGTTAACGTGAAGGTAATTTGAGTAATAATTTGATGTTGATTCAATTATCTTAATAAAAATTTAAAACTTGTTATCGATACACCATTATAAATACAATTAATAACAATATTTAAATGTTTATTAGAGATAGGGGTGTCATGTGGTTTACAATTTTTCATGCTAAACCTTTGTAATACCTTCTCTATATAGCTCTTTTGTGATAATCCCAAAATACTTCGTGAATGATCACGATAAATTTGGATTCCTAATACAAAAGATGCCTTACCAAGATCTTTCATCTCAAATTTGTTTGAGAAATTTCTTAGTTTCTTTTAGAAGGTGCTTATCATTACTAGCAAGAAAAATATCATCCACATATAAGACCAAAATAATAAATCTACTCCCACTGAACTTATGGTACACACAATTTTTACCAAGATTCATTTCAAAGCCAAATGAAAGAATAATTTGGTTAAATTTTAAGTACCATTGACGAGATGCTTACTTAAGCCCATAAATGGATTTCTTAAGTTTACAAACCAGTTGACTAGTTTGATCCGAATTAGTCACCATTTCTGGTTTCTTCATATAGATAGTTTTCTCAATATTGCCATTGAGAAAAGCTGTCTTAACATCCATTTGATGAAGCTCAAGATCATAATGTGCCACTAATGCCATAATGATCATAAAAGAGGTTTTAGAAGATTTCGGAAAAAAATATTTCTTTATAATCAATGCCTTCCTTTTGAGTAAATCATTTAGTAACAAGACGTGCCTTATATCTTTCCATATTACCTTGTTAATTCCTTTTGGTTTTAAATATCAATTTATAACCAATAGGTTTTACACCTTCAGGTAATGGGACAAGATCCCAAATGTCATCGTTTTTCATTGATTTTAACTCCTCATTAATGGCATTGATCCACTTATGAGAATTAGGACTATTAATGGCTTCATGGAAGGTGATTAGATCATCTCCCACTAAACTTAAGGTGCCCTCATTTTCCGCAAGATACATATCATAAATATCCGGAAATAACATTTCTTCTTTCTCTAGTAGATCTTCTTAAGGGCACCGGTTCATCCTCATTTTGAGGTTGTTGAATTTCATTATGTCCAACATTTTCATGTTGTCCGTTATTTACGGGAGTCTCTATATTATTTTGAATTGTATGTTCTTTGTTGAATTTCAGGTACAATTACTTGATTTTCAACAGGAACTAAAGTTTGAGGAACAAAGAGTGATTCCTCTAACTCTTCAAATTCAAAATCATTACTATTTCTCCCACTAAATTCAACATCCTCAAGGAACCTAACATTGTCAGTCTCGAAAAATGTTCTAGTTTTCGGGTCATAAAATTTTTATCCCCTAGATCTCTCGGCATACCCTACAAAATAGCTACTAACAGTATTTAGGTCCAGTTTGCCCTCATTAGACCTTATAAGGTCTAGCATCTGCTGGACACCCCCATAAATGAAGATGATTTAAGGACGATTTCTTATTCGTCCATAACTCATAAGGGGTTTTGTCGGTAGCTTTTGAAGGTGCTCTATTGAGAATATAAGCTGCGGTTTTTAATGCTTCGCCCATAATGAGTGAGGTAAAGAAGTACAAAAAAACATACTTCTTACCATATCCTTAAGGATTCTATTATGTCTCTCCAATATACTATGCTAGGTTTGCCCGGCATGGTGTAGTGAGGGACAATCATACACTCTTCAAAAAATAGCGAGTATAAAGGACTCGGACGTTATTCACCCAATACGTTATACCGTCCGTAGTTTTCACTACTATGATCGGATTTAACGTTCTTAATAGTCTTTCTTATGCCTTAAAAGACTTGAAAACGTCCAATGATTGAAACTTTACATGAAGAAAATAATGTATCCATAACGAGAGTAATCATCCATGAACGTAATGAAATATTGTTGACCATTCCATGAAGGATTAATGAATGGTCCACAAATGTCCATATGAATTAGTTTCAAGACGTTTGATATTCTCAAAATTTTATTTCCTTTAATGTTTGTAAATTTATTCTTTAAAACACTTAATGCAAAAGTTTTATCCGGAGTATCAAGATATTTTTAGGATTCCCTCTGACATAAGCTTTATCAATTCTCCCTTTGGAGATATGACCCAAACGCCTATGCCATAGAATACAAGAATTTTCACTTGATAATTTTTGCTTAGTGCCTTTAGTTTTGGTTTCATTATTATGGGACTCATTCATTTTCTTGACTGTGTCAAGTAAATTAAGATTATCGATATATGACAAAGTACTAGTACCGACAAGTTTGAAATTTAAAATAAAGATCACATTTATTATTACCAAAGAACAAGAGTAACCTTCCTTGTTAAAATTGTGATAGATATTAAATTCCATCAAAAGGATGATACAATGAATGTATTATTTAATACAAAATAATAGTCAGTACTTATCAATAATCTAAAAGTCCCTATGCCTATAACTTCAACCGGATTTCCAGCTTCCATATAGATGTATTTCTCATCTTCACTGGAAATTTGGAAATTCAGGCAACCCTGCATACATGAACTAATGTGAGTTGTTGCACCAAATACAACCACTATGTATATTAAGGAATTGAAACCAAATTTGCCTTAGTACAAACAAGACCAAATGACATACCATCCTGAATTCGTCATTTGCGATACTTATGGTAGTCGTTCTTCATGCGAGTAAGGTCCTTGCAAAAGAAGCATTTCTTGACTTTATGATCTTTAAATGATCCCTTATGCTTCTTACTTGCAACTGCAATTTCCTTCCCTCTTCTCTTAATCCCAGGAGAATAAGTAAATGCTGAGTGAGTACTTTCTAATTTGAGATATTTCATCTTATCTTCCTCTAATGTCATATGTGAAAGTAATCCATTAATATTTCACTTTTTCTTTTGACATTTATAGGTCACTTCAAAATGACCAAATTGAGGAGGAAGATAGATCAAAACTAAGTGTACGAGCAAATCTTCCGAAATCTCTAACTTAAGTGCTTTTAGTTTGATCGAAAGATGAAATAATTCGATAATGTACTCCCGAAGATTTTCGTCACCCTTGTATCGAATGGAAACAAGTTTCCACAAGAATTCAAGAAAAAACTCAGCATTTTTGATTTCAGAGACATTGTCCAAAATGTCTCTGAAACTGCATTTTTCATGATCATTAGACTCACACGGTTGGACCGTTCCCATTACTCAACATTTTTCCGTTCTATAACGGTATTTCCTTTAGTGAGAGCAGCGGGACTTGATTCCCCAAATGCGTGATCGATGTCCATATTGCCTAAGATCATCGTTATATTATTTTTCCAAGTTTTAAGTTTAGTCCCAGTAAGCAAAGGTGCATCATTTATAGCAGTAGTTACGGATGAAGCATTAATCAAATACAAGGAGAAGAACAAGAATGAAACAAAACATATATAAGAAACTACATAATGATTAATTATATCAAATGAATTCCATCAAAATAAAAGATAATCAACATGACATCAAGACTAATCTTTGGATTGCGAATTGACTCACAATTTGATTTATCTTAAGGTAAACAAATAGCTTAAACAACACACTTTAAATACTTGCCTTCCTTTGGGCCGAATCAAGTACAAAAAGTGTCATAAAGTTTAAGGTACTTGTTCCCCGGCAATAAAAAATATAAACAATTCACTTTAAACACCCGCCTTCCTTTGGGATGGTTCACAGCATTTAAAATGACCAAAAGTTTAGTTCAATTATTACCCCATGAATGTAAATACTTAGTCAACAACAAGGTCTCCTTTGGGAAACAAGCATGTTATCACATATCAATATTTACATTCATCTTTTAACAAGTTTGAATTTAATCAACAAGGTCTCCTTTGGGAAACAAGCATGTTAATTATGTCCAAAATGTTAAGGATATAATTAATCGGAAACAAAAAGCCTTAAGGTTATTTCTGAAAATTTAAAGGGTAAATAAATAAGTGAAATTTATCATTAAAAGATAGTATCCTTTTGTTTTAACCGTCCATTCTTAAAGTTCGATAACTCTAAGAACCGCTGAAGCGCGACTGGTGTCCAGATACTATAATTTACTAACAAATTATCACAAATGACCAAAAGGGTACGAATGACCAAAAAATTGCAGTTTTATAAACATTGAAGCTTCTGCACACATGGGCGGCCGCGCAGGTCAAGGTGGGAGACCGCCCAAGCTTCAATTCCACAAATTTTGAAGTCGCTGTACACATGGGCGACCGCCCAGGTCAAGATGGGCGATCGCCCATGTGCCCAGTGCCCAGATTTGACGAAAAGTCACCATTTTTAACACCCTTTTATGAACAGTTTTGAACCAAATAGAGAGAGTCATACCATACCGCGGGGGCTACGCCCCCCGCACCCCCCTTTAATGCCCGATACCAGTCTACACGACGGAGGGCGCCGGGCCCTTTGCCAGGACAACGAGCCATAACACCCAATTAGACTATCAATTCTTAACTTAATGGTGAATCAATATTCAACCAAAGCAAGTAGATCCGCATACTCACATCACATTTTTAAATGCGTGACTATGCATATGAACAAACTCACAACGCATCCAAGGATGGTGGCTATGTTCAAAATGGGATAATCTTACATTAAGAATTGAAAGCCTTTGAGTAAACCAAAAACAGAAATAGAATGAAATTTTATGAATATAATACTCTTAGACAAGATGAGTATCATGATCAAGAACAAAAACTAAATGAAATCATACAAGAATTAAAGCATAAGGCTTTATAAGAATTTCAAACTCAATCTAGTATATGAGTAGGCTCTGATACCAATTGTTGGAACATTAACGATCCATTAACCATGAACCGACTCACAACTAGATTAAGAAGAGAAGGAGAAGAAGAAGAAGAATAATACGGAAGTGTGTACCTTGTGATTCCATGATTGTATTCTTGATCTTGTTCTTGAATAAATGAGAAAGTAGAGAAGAGTAGATCTTCTAAATGATAGTGCCCACACTATAATCTTCTTGATGAATGAAGAGAATTCTTATGACTGAATTGTATATGTAACTAGTGTCTCTAATGGCTGATGGATAGTCTTTATATAATAAGAGAAGGGGCACTTCATTTAGGGACTACACCCTTTCATAAAGATGATGGTGTGAAGTTATCATTATGCCCATCATTTAATGGTACTTACACCTAATGAAATTCTACACATTTTGTCTATATTTTAACATTATTAAATGATTATAACAAATGTAATTAAATAACACATATTTGTAAGAACATGGATTAATGTAACATATAAATACTTAATAATATAATGATCAATATTATAATATATGGTATAAAGTATAGAACTCTAAATAATATGTAGAATTCCATAATATAAGTATACCATTAAATGATGGGCATAATGGTAATATCTTATATATCAATAGGTGTAGTCCCTAAATGAAGTGCCCCTTGGATTCCTATATAAAGGCCTATCCATCAAGCCTATGGATCACTAGTTATTTTTTCATTCTCATTCAGTCAAAATTCTTCCTAAGTACTTGAAGAACAAAGAGACTAAAAAGGCACTCATCATTTAGAAGATCTACTCTTCCTAAATCAAAGACTATCTTCATATCTTCATCAAGAACAAGAACAATTATGGAATCTCAAGGTATACGCTTCCGTCTTCGTCTTCTTCTTCTTCTTCTCTTCTTAATCTAGTTATGAGTCGGTTCATGGTTTGATGGATCGTTTTGTTCCAACAATTGGTATCAGAGCCTACTCATATACTAGATTGAGTTTGAAATTCTTATAAAGCCTTATGCTTTAATTCTTGTATGATTTCATTTAGTTTTTGTTCTTGTTCATGATACTCATCTTGTCTAAGAGTATTATATTCATAAACTTCATTCTATTTCTGATTTTGGTTTACTCAAGGCTTTCAATTCTTAATGTAAGATTATCCTATTTTGGACATAGCCACCATCATTTGATGCGTTGTGAGTTTGTTCAAATGTATAGCCACACATTTAAAAATGTGATGTGAGTATAAGGATCTACTTGCTTTGGTTGAATAATTATTCACCATTAAGTTAAGAATTGATAGTCTAAAGGGTATTGGATGTTATGTCTCGTTGTCCTGGCAAAGGGCTCGGCGCCCTCGGAGGGCGCGGGGCTAGCCGACATGTAGACTGGTATCGGACCACAAAGGGGGGTGCGGGGGGCGTAGCCCCCCGCGGTATGGTATGACTCTCTTTATTTGGTTCAAAACTGTTCATAAAAGGGTTCAAAACTGTTCATAAAAGGGTGTTAAAAATGGTGACTTTTCGTCAAATCTCGCACTTGGGCACATGGGCGGTCGCCCATCTTGATCTGGGCGGTCGCCCATGTGTACGGCAACTTCAATGCTGTGAAATGCAGCTTGGGCGGTCGCCCATCTTGACTGGGCGGTCGCCCATGTGTACGGCGACTTCAAAATTTGTGGAATTGAAGCTTGGGCGGTCGCCCACCTTGACTGCGCGGCCGCCCATGTGTGCGAAGCTTCAATGTTTATAGAACTGCAATTTTTGGTCATTCATACCCTTTTGGTCTTTTGTGATAATTTGTTAGTAAATTATAGTATCTGGACACCAGTCGCGCTTCGGCGGTTCTTAGAGTTATCGAACATTAAGAATGGACGGGTAGAACAAAAGGATACTATCTTTTAATGATAAATTTCACTTATTTATTTACCCTTTAAATTTTCAGAAATAACCTTTAGGCCTTTTATTTCCGATTAATTATATCCTTAACATTTTTGGATATAATTAACATGCTTGTTTCCCAAAGGAGACCTTGTTGATTAAATTCAAACTTGTTAAAAGATGAATGTAAATATTGATATGTGATAACATGCTTGTTTCCCAAAGGAAACCTTGTTGTTGACTAAGTATTTACATTCATGGGGTAATAATTGAACTAAACTTTTGGTCATTTTAAATGCTGTGAACCATCCCAAAGGAAGGCGGGTGTTTAAAGTGAATTGTTTATATTCTTTATTGCGGGGAACAAATACCTTAAATTTTAGGACATTTTTATACTTGATCCGGCCCAAAGGAAGGCAAGTATTTAAAGTGTATTGTTTGAGCTATTTGTTTACCCTAAGATAAATCAAATTATGAGTCAATTCGCAATCCAAAGATTAGTCTTGATGTCATGTTGATTATCTTTTATTATGATGGAATTCATTTTGATATAATTAATCATTGTGTAGTTTCTTATATATGTTTTGTTTCATTCTTTTGTTCTCTTCATTCGGATTTGATCGGTGCTTCATCCGTTACTACGCCTTAAACTCAATACCTTTGCTAACTGGGACAAACTTTAAAACTTGGAAAAACAAGATTATTATGGTCTTAGGCTGTTTGGACCTTGACCTCGCATTAAGAGAACAAGCTCCTGCCCCTCTAGCGATAAAAGCACCGCGGAAGACCGCTTGAGTTCGCAGAGGTGGAAGCGTTCTAATCGCGTCGGCTAAGCATTATAAAGAATGCGGATCCGGAGACATTTTTGAAAAATGTCTCCGAGGATAATGGAGCTAAAGGATTTTGGATGCCCTAGAGGAACGCTTTGCAAAAAGCGATAAATCGGAAACAAGTGCTACCTTAAGGAAGCTTGTTTCCATGAGGTATAAGGGCACTTAGGAAGCATAAGGGAATATATAATGGAAATGTTTCATCTATCTTCTAAATTAAAGGCACTCAAGTTAGACCTTTCGGATGACTTGCTTGTGCATTTGGCTTTAATTTCTCTTCCTCATCAATTCGGTCATTTTGAAACGACCTATAAGCATCGAAAGGACAAGTGGAATATCAATGAATTGATTTCACATGTGACAGAGGAAGAGGATAGATTGAAACAATCTAAACCCAAAAGTGCTCATTATGCATCTACCTCTTCTCGTGGGATAAAGAGAAAAGGTAAGGAGATTGCGGTTGCATCAAAGAAGCCTAAGGGATCATCAAATGATCAAAAGGTGAAAAAGTGCTTCTTTTGCAAGGACCCCACTCACATGAAGCCCGACTGCCCTAAGTATCGCCAATGGCGAATTAAGAAAGGTATGTCATTTAGCTTTGTTTGTGCGAAGCTAATTTAGTTTCAATTCCTTCGTATACATGGTGGTTAGACTCCGGTGCAACTACTCACATAAGTTCATGTATGCGGGGTTGCACGAACTACCGAACGCCCAATAAAGGTGAAAGATTCATCTACATGGGAGCTGGAAAGCCGGTAGAGGTGGAGGGCATAGGGACTTTTAGATTATCTCTTAGTACCGGATATTATTTAGTTTTGAATAATGTATTTATTATTCCATCCTTTAGACGGAATTTAATTTCCGTCACTACATTAGATCGGGAAGGTTATTCCTGTATCTTCGGTAATAATAAATGCAATTTATATTTTGATTCAAAGCTTTTTGGTACTAGTTCTTTATCTTACATTGATAATCTATATTTACTTGACACAGTCAATTCATTAAATGGGTCCCAAAATAATGAAACTAACTCTCGAGGCACAAAACGAAAGTTTTCAAGTAAAAACTCTTATACTTTGTGGCATAGGCGTTTGGGTCATATCTCCAAAGGAGAATTGACAAGCTTGTGTCCGAGGGAATATTACATAAGCTTGATACTCCGGAAAATAACTTTTGTATTGAATGCCTTAAAGGAAAATTCACGAATAGTACAAACAAAAATGAATCCTTGAGAGCTACAAAAGTCTTAGAACTAATTCATACGGACATATGTGGACCGTTCCCTACCCCTTCATGGAACGGACAAACATATTTTATTACGTTCATAGATGACTTCTCTCGTTATGGATACATTTATTTACTTCATGAAAAGTCTCAATCATTGGACGTTTTCAAGTCTTTTAAAGCCGAAGTTGAAAATCAACTTGAAAAGACTATTAAGAACGTTAGATCCGATCGTGGTGGTGAATACTACGGTAGGAATGACGGTTCGGGAGAACAACGTCCGGGTCCTTTTGCTCGCTATTTGGAAGAGTGTGGGATTGTCCCTCACTACACCATGCCGGGGACACCTAGCATGAATGGTGTAGCCGAGAGACGTAATAGAACCCTTAAGGATATGGTAAGAAGTATGGTTTCTTGTACTTCTTTACCTCACTCATTATGGGGTGATGCTTTGAAAACCGCAACCTACCTACTTAATAGAGCTCCTTCAAAAGCTACTAACAAAACCCCTTATGAATTATGGACCGGAAAGAAACCGTCCCTAAATCATCTTCATGTTTGGGGTTGTCCAGCCGAAGCTAGGCCTTATAAACCTAACGAAGGAAAGTTGGACGCTAAGACAGTTAGTAGTTATTTTGTAGGGTATTCTCAAAGATCTAGGGGATATAAATTCTATGACCCTAAAACTAGAACCTTTTTCGAGACGGAAATGCTAGGTTCTTTGAGGATGTTGAATTTAGAGGGAAAATTTGAATAGTAATTTTGAATTTGAAGAAATGGAAGAGGAATTCGTTTCTATACCTCTTCCTATAGTTCCTATCGAAAATCAAGCAGCTTGTGCACGAAATTCGACAAGAACATATAATTCAAAATGACGTTAATACTCCTATTAATGAACAACATGAAAATGTTGATGAGGAAATTCAACACCCTCAAAATCAAGAAGAACCGGTGCCCTTAAGAAGATCTAATAGAGCAAGAAGGAGTGCTATCTTTAGGATTATTATGATGTGTATCTTGCCGAGAATGAGGAACCGTTAGGTTTAGTGGGAGATGAGCCAATCACCTTCCATGAAGCCATTAGTGGTCCAAATTCTCATAAATGGATTGATGCCATAAATAAAGAGTTAAAATCCATGAATGATAATGACGTTTGGGATCTTGTCTCATTACCTAAGAATGTGAAACCCATCGGATGTAAATGGATCTTTAAGACCAAAAGGGATTCAAAAGGTAATGTGGAAAGACATAAGGCGCGTCTTGTCGCTAAAGGATTTACTCAAAAAGAAGGCATTGATTACAAAGAAACATTTTCACCGGTATCCTCTAAAAATGCCTTTAGAATCATTATGGCTTTAGTGGCACATTTTGACCTCGAGCTTCATCAAATGGATGTAAAGATGACTTTTCTCAATGGTGACATTGAGGAAACTATCTATATGAAGAAACCGAGAAATGGTGATCGATTCGGATCAAACTAGTCAACTAGTTTGTAAACTCAAGAAATCCATTTATGGGCTTAAGCAAGCGTCTCGTCAATGGTACTTAAAATTTAACCAAGTTATTCTTTCATTCGGTTTTGAAATGAATCTTGGTGAAGATTGTGTGTACCATAAGTTCAATGGGAGTAGATTTATATTTTGGTCTTATATGTGGATGACATTTTACTTGCTAGTAATGATAAGGACCTTCTTAAGGAAACCAAGAAATTTCTCTCAAACAAATTTGAGATGAAAGATCTTGGAGAAGCTTCTTTTGTATTAGGAATCCAAATACATCGTGATCGCTCACGAGGTATGTTAGGATTATCACAAAAGAGCTATATAGAGAAGGTATTACAAAGGTTTAGCATGGAAAATTGTAAACCACATGACACCCCGGTCTCTAAGGGAGATAAGTTCGGCCTAAATCAATGTCCTAAAAATAATCTTGAATCCAAGTATATGGAAAATATCCCTTACGCATCGGTAGGAAGCCTAATGTATGCTCAAGTCCGTACTCGCCAGATCTTGCCTTTATTGTTGGCATGCTTGGGCGATATCAAAGCAATCCGGGAAGAGAACATTGGGTCGCAGCCAAAAGAGTGATGAGATACTTACAAAACACGAAGAACTACATGCTTACATATACAAAGTCGGATCATCTTGAGATCATTGGTTTTTCCGATTCTGACTTTGCTGGATGCCAAGATAGTCGCAAATCGACATCGGGTTATGTCTTCACTTTGGCCGGTGGAGCGATATCTTGGAGAAGTGCCAAGCAAACATTAGTTACTACTTCCACCATGGAAGCCGAATTTGTTGCTTGCTATGAGGCATCCAATCAAGCTATATGGCTGCGTAAATTCATTGAAGGACTGCGAATTGTCAAAGGTGTTGAAAGACCACTTAAGTTATATTGTGACAATCGGGTCGCGGTATTGTACTCCAACAACAACAAGAGTTCATCTAAATCTAAGCATATAGATATTAAGTTTCTTGTTGTGAGAGAAAGAGTACAAAATGAACAAATAGAAATAGAACTTATTGGTACAAACTCCATGTTAGCGGATCCATTTACTAAGGCGTTATCTCCTTTAGTATTTCACGAGCATGTTGCTCATATGGGTGTAATGACTTTTGATAATGCCTAAATCAGTGGGAGTTTTAAATGTTTCTATTTCCTTGTGTTGTTTTCATTTAAATTGATCTCATTTGGTTAAAGTAGGACTAGTTGGAGAATATATATATGCATTCTTCATATATATTCATTAATTTTCCATGCTACATATCTATACTTTATCTATGTCATTTAGTTGGATATATATATGTGATTAATGTGGGTTTAGTTGCGAATCAATTACAACGAATGCCCCTTTAGTCCTTATACTTATATGACTAATGGACGGGATTGTTTTCGAATGACAACAAAGTGCACATAAGGGTTGTCATATGTGTTATAAATATGATTGAAGAAATTTATTAAGTGAAGGTATATGTTATAATAATCCAAGTGGGAGATTGTAAGAACATGGATTAATGTAACATATAAATACTTAATAATATAATGATCAATATTATAATATATGGTATAAAGTATAGAACTCTAAATAATATGTAGAATTCCATAATATAAGTATACCATTAAATGATGGGCATAATGGTAATATCTTATATATCAATAGGTGTAGTCCCTAAATGAAGTGCCCCTTGGATTCCTATATAAAGGCCTATCCATCAAGCCTATGGATCACTAGTTATTTTTTCATTCTCATTCGGTCAAAATTCTTTCTAAGTACTTGAAGAACAAAGAGACTAAAAAGGCACTCATCATTTAGAAGATCTACTCTTCCTAAATCAAAGACTATCTTCATATCTTCATCAAGAACAAGAACAAGAACAATTATGGAATCTCAAGGTATACGCTTCCGTCTTCGTCTTCTTCTTCTTCTTCTCTTCTTAATCTAGTTATGAGTCGGTTCATGGTTTGATGGATCGTTTTGTTCCAACAATATTAATTAATCCATGTTCTAACAATTGCTAATAAAATATGTTTGTTTGCTTAAAAAAAAAAACACTTAATCTTGTAATTGTAGATCTAATTATAGATGAAAATAAACAATAGTATTATTCACTTGAGGCCTCCAACATTCAAACTGTAGACCTATCTATTATTTATCAATTCCCTTGCCATTAGATTAGACCAACGTGACAATTCTTAAATTATTTTGCCCCGTGTTTTTTAATTATTTTAAAAATATACCCTTTTCGTTCCTAATCGAATTTTGAAAAGAAAAAAAAAACAAATTCGCTCTTAATCAAGAGTAATTTTAATTTTTATTTTCGAGATTCATTTAAATATAAAAGAAGAAGTAATTCATATGCACTGCATTAGTGGTCGGCAGCGATCTAAAACGTTATCTGGGGTGGAAGAGATGGATTGTAGTGGTTAGATTTGCCGCCCGGAGCACTTGGAGGAGTAGGGAACCCTTTGGGTAGCTTTCCAAACTCTATTTTTTCGTAAATCATACGCCTCTCAAATGAGCTTTCTTCTATGCCTATGCCTATGCCTAGCCGCCCGGCATCAGCATCACCCAAACTCAACATCAATACGAGAATAATGCAGAAAAGTTGCAAGAATTTACTTGGTCTTGTCATTTTATTAATATTATTCTTCTTCTCTTGAATGTATTATCCCTTTCTTGTGTATTGTCCTTTAAATAGAGGGAGATTGATATCAATAACATCCACAAAAATTATTAAATTCCATTTATTTTTTTCTAATTTAGTTAGTTTTTTTTTAATGAGGATCTATAAGAAAGGAAATTCTTAAATGAAAAAAAAAAACAAAAACAAAAGTTTCTTATTTGTGTCAATAGTGTTACTTTCTACATCGCTTAATAATTGACATTGTTGATTTCACAAACTTGTAAGGGAGGTATTTTATTTGTTAACTAGTAAAAGTTCGTGTCCGAGGACACCTTTTTTTTTTTTTTTAATTAAGCCCGTGTCTGAGGGCACGTTTTTTTTTTTTTTAATTAAATTTTTTTTTAAGGGCAAAATGGGAAAGAGACAATTTAGTGAGGGCAAAATGAAAAATTTGACAGTTAGCACTATTCATAGTACTGTTCACACGGTGAGGTGGACAACTACCCTTTATACTATAGATAGATTATTGCCAAACTTAGGACCCTTTTTATGATACAAAATTGTGCTAAATTTTGGGCCCCTTAAAAGCTTAGGCACTGGGCCTTCGCCCAACCCATCTTGGGCCGGGTCTGAAGATAATTTTATAGCCTTTAATGTCGGAGGCCATGACATCATGATTTGGAGCCTAACTGATTCGATTGTATCACAATCGGACGAGCTCGATTGCTCATTGATAAATCAATTAATGGGATGTTGTGAGCAAGATGTAAACGTCTTAAATAACCGCATCATTTGTTGCATGTTATTATGAGCTGGTTATCTATTATACAATACAAGGGACAAATAACTGCCTCTTATCTTTACATAAAGAGGGGCCAGGATTGAAAGTTGGAGGGTTGATCCTACGGCTGTAAAAAATTCCCATACCCACTTCTCCCACGCAGCCTGCAACTTCTCCAAAACCCTTCCCAAATCCGCCGGCCTCCAACTTGCCGAGATTAATGTAGATTAATTTTAAACCTCCGAAAACCGCTACGGAAGATCATCATGTGAGAGAGCCTGGCACAGAGGCAGTTAATCGACGCAAATAATGTGAATGCAGTGTCGGAAATGACTTTGTAGGGACGTCGGCTAGGAGGAGAATGAGGAGAAGCGTGAAGAAATTGACGATGGTGGAGTTGCCGGAGGAGGCTGAAGCCATTGACGAAACCAAAAGAGCTTGAGGCTAGGGTTTGCAATTGGCAGATTCCGATGCAGCAACAGGACATTTTCCTCGGCCTTAGGTTGTTGCATTGTGCTTTTTCTAAGTGATGTCCAGTTTTTTCAATTCGCCATTGATTACAAAATTGATTTGATATTGGCGATGATTGAGTAAATTTTTGTCAATGATTTTGCTTTTGAATAATCTAATGGCTTATCTTTCTTGCAATTAATCGGTTACTTTGAACTGGGAATCTGCTTCTGATAATAGGTACATTCTTCATGAAAATGCAAGGTTTTTCCCTGCATTTCTATTTATTTTGGGTTTTAATCTTGAATTATCCATCCCGTTTCTGCTCAAGTTAGTTTGTACTAAATTAGTTGTTGAGATTAATCTGTAAATGGAGCTTCGTATTTACTACTGCAGAAGTTGGAATGATGGTTCAAAAGTGGTTGGAACAAGGTTGACAAAGATATTTGTCTTACCTTTGACTTATTTGCACTCCTAACTCCTAACTGTTTTTCATTCCAAATCTCATTTGGCGAAAAGTGAAAACAAAAATTATATGGGCTAATATATGAAAAGAGCACAAAACTGGGGCGACGGTAGTATTAGTTATTCTTCAAATAATGCTTATTGTTGCTTTGTATTTTCATATATAGGGTTAATGCATAATTGTTGTGATGCCATGGGAAGTGTGGTGAAACTTTGAACCTGAAGATGATTCTAATTTACATATTCATTTGTTACCTTTGCATCCTCTTGACCTAGGGCCAAGTTCAATGAGACTGTTGCATGGGAGTATGCGCGAAGCATGATATGATTGTAAAGTCACATGGGTAGTCTGATATTTAGCTGGATATAGACTATTGATGTGAATTATCTTCCTCCCCCCTCCTCGGTATGTATTTGGTATTCCAGTGCTCTCTCCTTCATTGTGTGATTAATGTTCATTTTTTAATTATACAATATATAGGGTATCAGTTTGAAGACAGTTCTTGGGGCAAAATTGACTGCCCGTTTTGCATATGTTTTTGGACTTTCCCTCTCACTGTTTTTTTACTTCTGATCTATTTTTAGGAGAAAGGATATCAAGGGCATGGACTGATGAATTGATTACGGTAGTGACTTCATTTTATTTGTTTTTGGCATTTACTCCGCAAATCCTTTATTCTTTTCCGTTTTCATATTTCCAGTTTTTCCATTTTCATATTTTCATCTTTTCCATTTTCATATTTTCGTCTTCAATGCATATTTTTGCTTTCAGAGATTGTTTTTCTCTCGGGTACATTCTTTCTCTTTCGGTGTTGGCTATGAATGGATTCTTCCAAAATTACTGTTAAAAGATGATTTCTTTAAAATTATTTTATGATAGCCCTTGCTATCAGAGAAATAAATGGAATAGCTACAACCCAAGTTATGAGATTCCAGAACTTTTCAAAAATTAGGAGAAAAAAATTAAATCATACTCCATCCGTCTCAAAATGAATGACCAATTTTTTTTTTTTAATTTGGATATTCATATTGGGACGGAGGGAGTACTACTATTAATCTTAGAAATGATTTATTGAGCAACTTATGGAATTGCAAGAGGTATAATTAAATGAAAAAGAATTTTAAATTGTTATTATTTTTTAAACTGCGGTAAAGTTTTATGCTAAAAAGATGGTGAAAAAAACATTTATGATGCATGGGCTTTGGTTTTCAGTTTCAACAGAGGTACATGCTAATATATTTGTTGTAGGCTAATGTCCAAATGAGATTGGCATAATCAGAGACCAACCAACAAGAATCTAGGAAACATTAGCCTCTTCTTGATTTTCTAATTTATTTCACTACTAATCTTTCTGTGTTGCATTATGATTATGGTATTGGATTCTTTTGAGTTTGATTACTTTGCACTTTGGTTGAGTGCATGTAGTGAAATTTCACAAAATCTCTTGATCATTTCTGGAAATTTTCATTCTTTACAGCCTAAGATTTTTCTATTTACAGTGAGGAACTTGGTTTTACTATCATACTCCTTCATAATTGGCTCCAACAGTGATCCTTCAAGGAACTAATTATGTTTATGGTATGAATTAGGAGAGATGTAGTAAGTTTATTAGTTTTTTTCTATTTACTTTGTGCATTTGTTTCTCATACTTATTTTGAAATGCTTGGAAATGTGTTAGTTATTTCTATTTATTTGGTGCAATTTTTTCTCAGGCTTATTTTGACATTCTTGGAAATGTGTTCAATTATCCCAATGTTAGTTTTTTTCCCGTCTCGTGTTCGTTTAAGGTGTTAATTTAGTTTACTTTCTCCAGCTACAACCTTTAGCATTATCTCATAAAAGGTTAGTATTTCAATTCCCTCATCTTTACTATATTTTTTTTATTTTTTAGTTTATACGAAGGGCCTATCTTTTAATTTGGTGTATTCTTAATTATTGGAACTTTGCTCCCTGTGAGGTTAATTTGTTCATCACTTATTTCTTTAAACTTTCTTCTTGATCCGTCAATTTCCGTTTGATATTTGCTGATACTACTTTATTTTTTTTTACTTTATATTTGGTGTTTTCGTAAAAATGTATAACTGCTTTTCACATGTAAATGTTGTGATTGTTGCTTCTTCCTTTCGTTCATTTTCATTCTATCCAATTTTTTTAATTTTTTTTTGGGACAGAAATACATCATGGAGCTCTGCTATTGACATATATGACTTATTAGCAAAAGAGGGAATTGACTTTATTGGATTGAGTAAAAAAAATTTTTTCTTTGGTTAATTTGGTTACTGAATCTGAATCTGGATTCATTACTCATTCTCTAATGCCCTTCAAGCTGATGTAACTAAATGAATTGTCTATCTAACATTTAGTTCTTAGTGATTATTTACTGATATTTTTTTTTATTTTCAGTTACCTCTTATGGTGGCCCTCCACAATAGTGACAACATGATGCTCCAATTTGCAAATCAAAAGGTGGTATCAACCATTTTTTTTCTCATTAACTTGCAAGTAAGATTTGAATGTATCTTGCTTAATTTCAGTTGTATTTTTCGTTTGTACCAACAAAAGAAAAGTTGTATTTTTCATTGAAGTTTTTGGGAAGAGAGGATTGGAAACGTCAAGCTGCTTTGTCACAACTGTTGAAGTTGTGATTGTTTTTCTACTGGATTGTGATTATGAAGGTCAAAATTTGCTCTTATATCAAGAATAAAATTTGGTCATTTGTTTTGAATAGTTAAATGAATGGCCAAATTTTGTCAAAATTTGCTAAATTCCTCTTTTTTGATTTCCATCACACTACTCAAGTACAAATACATGCACTCGTGTCTGCTCTACTATGTTCTACTTGACAAGTATGTATAATTAGAAAATTAATGTATGGCCGCGAAATAGAAAATTAGAATCAGAAGAAAAATAATAGAAAGCGAAATAAAACAAAGAGACATGAGCTTCAATTGAGAATTTGCTCAAGGATTGCTATTATTTTTCATAGATATCTCAAGAAAACACGACTTATATCATTATTAGGAGTTCACGTTACTAGATATTTTTTTTATTTTTTTTTGTTCAAAAGAAAGAGTTCTAGAAATATATGAATACTTATTTTGTGACTCGGGCTTTAAATGGCGTTCTTAATGAGTACTTTGGTACAAAATGTTGTTGAGTAACATTAAAAATATCTAGAAGCATGTTGTATAGGCTGTTAGGATAAAGTGTAAGGACTTTCGCATAGTCATTGACTTGGATTCTATATACTGGGGCTTATTTTAAAAGATAATCTCAAGAGATGTCTCTCAATGGATGTATGATTTTCGCATAGTGATTGACTTGAATTCTATATACTGGGGCTTATTTTGAAAGATAATCTCAAGAGATGACTCTCAATGGATGTATGATTCGGGATTGACGTTGAAAAGAGGAAAATATATGTTGTGAGGATTTACGTGAGAAAGACAAAAATAAAAGGGGTTCTTTATATTTTTTTCGCTTGAACAGTATGCATACTGACCCGTGCCATTGGCACGGGCATTTAAGTACTAGTATTTTACAATTGATAAGCTACATGTTAAATAAGTAGTTAAGAATCAATTTATTTGTGTGAATGAGTAAATAATATTTACTTCTGATGATGATGAATGAAATAAAAGTGACGGGCTAGGCCCAACGATCAAAGTTTAATTATCCAAGTATTATTGCCACCACTTTTTTAGTGGGTCGGCTCAACTATTATAAGGCCCGAGGCCCAGCAGCAGAGATCAGTCGACCTAGCTCATTGTCTGACCTCCATGGTCTCGACCTAGCTTTGTCCGACATACGATTCATATCTTATTCAAATGTTATCCGGAAGTGTCAATCAGTCAGGTAGACCTAAGGTCCATGCGGACGGAGATTGATAACGGCACAATTCCTGCAACATCAGTTTGGTTCCATTGCCGAGAATCGTAAGCTTTTTTGACCTCGAAATTTAATCAGAGAGTAATATGGCTCAAGACTAGATCCGTCAAGTTGGGACGGTCCCGTCAGGACGTCCCGTCCCGCCATACAAATGGGACGGGATGGGACGAAATATTTTAGTCTCGTCCCGTTTCGTCTCGTCCCTTTCCCGTCGTGGGACAACATAGTGCGGTCCCGTCCATCCCATCCCGTCCCGTCTCGGAAGCATGGGATGCTGGAAATAATAGACAAAGAGCAGTTCTTACAGGAATTGCACGTCGAACTGCTCAGGATGAAGAATCAGAAGCTTTACTAGCTCATCTTTTCCATGATTTTCTTTCCACTGGACAGGTTACTGGTGCACTTAATAAGCTTAAAAATTATGGGGCATTTGAAAGGGATGGAAAAACTAATGTATTTGCGAGGGTAAGCAAATCAATTATTGACACCTTAGCCAAACATTGGACAACAACTAGGGGTGCTAAGATTGTGGCTCTGACTGTAGTATCCACTAAACTATTGGATAAGCAACAGAAGCATCAAAAATTTCTCCATATATAGGTCGTGGCCTTGGCCTTGGCCGGCCTTGGCCTTGGCCATGGTGCCTAGTCAACGCTTATCCCTCCTAGTC
Organism: Adenophora triphylla var. japonica; assembly: GCA_022495995.1. Lineage (NCBI taxonomy): Eukaryota > Viridiplantae > Streptophyta > Magnoliopsida > Asterales > Campanulaceae > Adenophora > Adenophora triphylla. The sequence continues at coordinate 54,441 of JAFEMH010006011.1, forward strand.
AACGGGTCCCGCATTGTCCCGTGGGATCCCGCGTCCCGCAAATGGGACGGGATGGGACGGAGTATTTTAGTCCCGTCCCGTTTTATCCCATCCCGTTTCGCCTCGTTCCCGTCGTTGGACAACATAATTTCATCCTGTCCCGTTCCGTATTCCCGAATTGACAGCTCTACTCAAGACGCACAGACTGCATCATCTTCTAGCGATCCAATGCTCAGTTTGACAGTAAGGAACATAAAGGCTGGCACAGGAAACAAAATGGCTAATCTTCCTCCTCCTCCAGCAGGCAATCTCATAGGAGAGCCACTCATTCAAACGGCATTGATGATGGCAGAGGTTTGCCCGATAACAGAAGGGAGAAGATACCTATGGCCGAGACAGAAGCACAGCCTCCTCCAAAACGCCTACTGGCAGGTCGAACTGTTGCATGCGACAATCCAACTCCCTCAACCAATCACCTTGGTAGGAAGGAAATGTTGTTGGAGCGGGCTAGGATTTTGAAGGAATTGTTTGATATGCCTGAATCTCCTGATCAGGATGATAGGAGATCTCAAAGAACAGCGCCCTCCCAAGTCTCTCACGGACAACCTAATGGGAGTACCAGACAGAATGGTGAGCAACTTATGATCGAACAACGGATGGTTGAATGATCTATCCATACCCATATACTTGTTCCCAACGATGATCCGAGAAGCCACCTCAACCAGAATAGGGAACAGGAGGCAGAGTCAGATTTGAGACGACAGAGGGAGGCTGAAAGGAATAGACGTAGGTCGCCCGCCAGAACTGAGAGATCTCATTTCCATCGAGAGAGAAATGGGCGTGGGTCGCCTATCAGAGCGGAAAGGTCACAATCCAACCGAGATAGAAATGGGCGAAGGTCGCCTGCGAGATCAATTAGGCTGCCTGTGAAATCAGTTAGGTCGCACTCCCATAGGGACATACGGGGTAGAGAAGTAACTCTGCCTAGAAGTGAAAGGCATAGGGCCTACTCTAGGGGAGAGCCCCACCAAGCAGAAAGGCAGAGGTCTAACGATGTCTCATAATTAAGGAACGATAATCCAGAGGCTAGGGAGTTGTTGAATTTGAAAAGAAGGTTAGAAAAAATGGAAGCCGACAGAAAAGAGGATAGTGGAAAGGGCGAACGAAATGACCATACTTTTCGACCCTTGGCCAGAGAATTGCTCGAGCGACGACCTCCTGTAGGCTTCAAGCTGCCCACGCTTGACAAATACTCAGGTGCGACCAACGCCCTGAACCATATATAACATTTGGAGGCCACCATGTGTTTGGTCTCTTCCAAGGATGATGTTCTGTGCAAGGCACTAACTAGCACCCTCACAGTCACAGGTGCAGCACTGACTTGGTTTTGTGGATTGACACCGGGCTGTATTACCTTATGGGAGTACACGAGGAGGAAGTTCCTAGATCGTTTCTAGATAGCTGGGGCCAGAAAGAAGACGGTCACTGACTTGAACAATCTGACGCAGGTCAAAACTGAGAGCTCCATGAGCTACTTCACTAAGTTCAAGAAAATAGTCAACCAGATCGAGGAGGACCTAACAGACAGGGAGGTAATAAACTGCTTTAGGAATGGGGTGTCCTCTCCTGATCTAGACCACGAGCTGCAGGTCAGGAAAGTAAACACCAGGCAGGAACTGTTAATTTGATCGTCATTCGAGTTAAATGGTTTACTAGCTAGCAAACAAATAATTTTATAGAAGGATTTTACCAATACATTACTTTCCTACTTTCAGAAAGATTCTACCATAACTAATGTTAATCATATATTCTATCTAATTTACATATATCACATAAATAAACGATAATCATGTACAAAATATCTTTGCCAATATCTCAACACCCCCCCTCAAGTTGGAGCTGTAGGTTACAAACGTCCAACTTGCCAAGTAGATTGAGAAATTGTTGACTGCCCAATGCCTTGGTGAGCACATCATCAGTCAATTGTGCTGAGGTATGAATGTATCGAGTTGTGATTACACCTGCTTAAATAGTATCATGCACAAGATGACAGTAAACTTCGATATGCTATGTGCGTTCATGATAGACTGGATTTTGAGTCATATGTAAATTAGATTGACCATCACAAAAAAGGGGCACCGGAGTATCATGTTTAATTCCAAATGACAAAAGAAGGCTTAGTAACCATTTGAGCTCACAAGTGGCACTAGCCATATATCCATATTCTGCCTCAGCTGAATAGCGAGAGATCGTACATTGCTTCTTTGTATTACATGAGATCGGTGAGTCACCAAGAAAAACAAAATAGGCAGTGAGAGAATGTCGCGTGATGGGACGACTTGTGAGTTAAGTACCTATTTTGTCCCCAACCTATAGTCACTTTTTTCGTTTTCGTCATGAATGTATTTTTCCCCTCTACCTCATTTTTTGTTGCTGATGTCGTCCTTCCATCATTATTCTGTCCATTACACCGTTAAATATGCCTATGTGGCATGGTCACGTCATCAAATTGCTTATGTGGAATAATTAATACTTAGTTGACATACACTTGAAGCTGACATGGAAGTTTAGGGGTCAAATTGTAAGAAATGAAATTTGAAAACCCTACATCTACCCTCCTCCATTAGTAGTAGATCTGATACTTAAAAACCCAAAACTATTCCCTCCTCAATCTCTACTTTCCAGCCGCCGCCTCCCCAACCCCCGCTCTCTCTCCCATGCCGCAGACCACCCCCAATCACCACCATCCTACGTTGACTACCACCTCTGTCGCGCCTCTCCCTCTTTCTTTATCCCCCGCAAATAGCCGCCCTACCCATCCCCATCATACGTCGGCCACCACCATCCTATATCTGAAATTCCAAAAGCCAAGAAACCAAACATTTTTCTCTCTCTCTCTTTCTTCCCCCCCCCCAAACAGCCACCCTACCCCTCCACATCCGCTCAACTGCCCAGCCGCCCCCATTCAAGCCTCTGTTCTCTCGAGATCCAGCTACCACCGCCGCCGCCGTCATCCAGCTCGAGATCAGATCTTGTAATGGTCAAATCCCCTTGGCTGTTTTTTTTTTAAGATGTAATGATTTCAACTGAAACTGGAATTCCCTACTCCAGACAATTTTGATGCATTTTCTTAAGCATGGCTATGGATTGATTGAGGTACATTTGAAATATCACAAATATGTTCCGGTTGAAAATGGGTGTGTGTTTGCTGAAGAAGTAGCTTTAGTATCTTAGGCCATACTTTCTTAATTTTTATTTTTGAATCTGAATTTGGCATAAAAAGTTATTTTTGACCCAGATACATTTTTGTGATTTTAAAAAAAATATTTGTTATAATGGGTTGATTTGTTATTGATTTTGGTATAATGTTTTTTTTAATCTGATGACTATGGTTGTTGTGGTGGATGGCGGTGCTGGTGGCGTAATTATTGGAGAATTTCTTGAAATTACATAATGATGAATGACAAATTATTATATAAAATTTTTACGACAATAAATGGAGAGAAAAAAGAGATAGAAAAAATATTTGAGAAATTTGTAATGGTAATGGTAATAATTAAAATATTTATTGCAATAATTTAAAATTTAGTTTTTTTAATTAAAACAAAAAAATATTAGAATAAATTATAAATTTTAATATTTATAAACATTTTTATTCATTTTTATTCAATTTTATAAAAAATATAGATATTAAAAAGTTACTATAAAGGGTCAGTAGTTTAATATTATACACTTTAACCCCTTAATACTTGCGCCTCAGCCTATTTTATAAAATTTTAAGGCCAACTCAGCATTTTAATGACTTGGCATGCCACATGACAATTTTTAACGGTCAAATGGATGGTCAACTGACGTAAGGACGACATCAACAACAAAAAATAAGATAGAGGGGGAAAACAAAAAAATAATACATTTAGAACGAAAACGAAAACGAAAAATTGACTATATGTTTGGGACTAAATAAGTACTTAACTCGACAACTTGCCCAATTAGAGTCACAGTAGGATCGTAGTCGTAAATTGGAGTATGTTCGCAAGAGAATTTCTTGTCCAGGATGAGTTTTCAAATAATGAACCACACGTAATGCAGCAGCCCATTGAGCAATCTTGGGCTTGATCATAAATTGTGCAAGAATATGCACAATATAGGACAACTACGGGCGTATAATGGTGAGATAGATAAGACGCCCCACAAGACGTCGGTAAGGCTCAGGATCACATAAATCCTTGTCTTCAGCCAATGGCAAACGGCGATCTTGTTTAATGGTTGTAAGTGCTTGACGAGCACTAAGGAGTCATGTCTCGGAAAGAATGTCAAGGGCATATTTTCGTTGAAAAAGAAAAATGTCGTCTGGATGTGTAGCAACTTCAAGCCCCAAAAAATATTTAATACATCACATGTCTTTCATGTGAAAGCATTTACTGAGTTATGCCTTGAAGCGTTGAATAACCTCGTGATCATTACCACCAATGACCAAATCATCCATGTATACAAGAACTTGTAGCTCAGCAGCGGAAGTTTTGTAAGAAAAGATAGAATAATCCGAATATGACTAACGGAAACCATATTTCTTTAAGGCAGTTAATAACTTTGCAAACCAACAGCAAGATGCTTGACGTAAGCCATACAACGATTTCTTGCGTTTACACACCTTTCCTGAAGAAGAAGCATGATGACCCAACGGTACCTTCATATATACATCTTCACTAAGATCACCGTGAATGAAAGCGTTGTAAACGTCTATTTGATGAAGTTCCCACCCACGAACCGCAGCAATGGAAAGAAAAACTCGGACGGTAACCATCTTGATTGTTGGTGCAAAAGTTTCTTTGAAATCCACACCTTCAACTTGACGGTTCCCCAATATGACCAAGCGAGCTTTGTAATGTTCAACGAATTCATTCGAATTATAATTTATCTTATAAACCCATTTGTTGCCAATTACCTTCTTGTCAATGGGAGCATCTGCCAATTCCCACATACCATTCTGGTCAATAGCAACGAGTTATTTGTTCATAGCCTCATACCAATGAGGATATTTAACTAATTCTTCAAAATGCTTTGGTTCATGTCCTGAATCAACAGCAGCCAAAAAACAACGATGTGCCATAGAAAAGTTAGTTCAACTGACAAAGTGTGATAAAGGATAGTGAGTACCTGAAGAATTCTTTTGGACATGCGAACGCGACGGAGGGGGGGGGGTGTGTGCGGCGTGAGCCTTGCCCAACTCATATATTGGTTGATGGATACCTTGTAGAGGGAACTTTAGCTCTCTGACCTCGGCCCAAATTCTCTGTTGCAAATTGTTCAGCCACTCGCAATTGTTCAGGAGTTTGTTCGGGCCTTTGAGCAGTATCTGTAACCTGTTCAGCCTGTTGTGCTGAAACTTGTTCACTAGGTTATTCAAACAACTGTTCAAACAACTGTTCAGAAAACTGTCCTGACAACTGTGCAGGCAACTATCCAAACAAATGTTCAGGCAGATGATTGCCCACATAAGCATTGTCTTCCTCATAATTAACTTCATCAGTAGGTGCACAAAGGAATATATCAGAATTCGTATAGGCCTCTTCTGGATTAGTCCTGTCATTAGCAAAGGGAAACTCCTTTTCCACAAAAACAATATCCCGAGAAATGAGCATTTTATGCTCATCAAGATCATAAACTAACCAACCTTTCTTTCCAAAAGGATAACCCAGAAAAATACATCGTCTGCTTCGACTAGCAAATTTATCATTATCTTTTCGAGAGTAATGAACATAACAAAGAGATCCAAAAACCTTAATGTGTTTTTAGGAATAAGGTTTTCCAAAAATAATTCCATAGGGGGTTTTTCCATGCAACAATTTCGAAGGGGTACGATTAATTAGGTACCCTTCTGCCAGTACGCACTCTCCCAAAATTTCACCGATAATTTTGCTTGAAACATTAAAGCACGAGACACATTCAAGATATGTCTATGATTTCTTTCCACCCTTCCATTTTGTTGAGACGTACGAATGCAAGTGGTGTGATGCTCAATGCCATTTTCAATAAAATATTTTTCTAAACAAGTAAATTTTGTCCCATTGTCACTCCTAATCTTCTTGACACGTTTATTAAATTGTTTTTTTTATTATGACAAGAATTTTTTTTAAGATTTAAGAAACATCACTTTTAGATTTAACCAAGTAAACCCACACGGCATGAGAACAATCGTCCACAATGGTCAAAAAATAAATGGCTCCACACATTGCAGGCTTTCGATAATCATCCCAAATATCACAATGAATTAAATCAAAAATTTCAATAGAGTTACTGTCACTAATCAAAAACTTGTCTCTACTTTGTTTAGCTTGGCAGCAAATTCCACAAACATCTTTATTAATACTACTATGATTAATAAAAGGCAATAAACCAACCACTTTACTTGATGGATGTCCAAGTCGCTGATGCCATAACTGATGGCTCCCAGATTCTCTATTGTTGTAAGCTTGCATCCCTGTTGGTCCCCTCAAGTAATATAACCCCCCATCTTGTTCACCCGTTCTAATCAAAATTTTCGTGGCTCGGTCCTGTACAACATACAATTTGTCAGAAAAATGCACTAAATGATGTAGGTGTTAGTGCCTTAGGCCTATAGAGATAGACCTTTATGTAATGTCATTGTTCATTTATATATGAGATTGCTTCTTTGATTATTATATGTGTTTGCATGTTTAGTTATAATAATCGTGTCCCTAGTACTTATGAAGCACTAGTATGAAGTCTAATGGATAATCATGTGATGATTATACGCATGAAGATGCACATTAGATTCATGGGTACTTGTTAGAGAACAAGGTACTGGACTTGACCCATTATGAGATTTATGTCATGGTCATATGTCATAATTAAATCTCATATAGTCATATCATTGATATCCTTTGACCTGAGATTATCATCGTCTTCCGCTCGATGAATATCATGTTTGATATAGTTTAACGTTGTCTTTAACCGGATGACAATAAGGGCTATCATTGGCATGGTATGATTCTTGTTGGGAAGAATGATAAGTCAAGATGGAAATTGTCCCTCGTAAAGAGAGATGTTTGCTAGGCCACTCGTAAGTAAGATTGATGTAGTGCATGGCCATGCCCGAATGAATTAATATGATTAATATCATTCGATTAATCAATTTACTTGGTAACGAGAAAGCATTGAACAATATGAGTTGACGTGGACCATGACTCATGTTCAATATAACATCGTGTGACAATGGGATTGTGATATGTTCTATGTAGGAAAATCGAACTTGATATTATACTATTTGGGTAGGCATGATGGCTTGCTAGAGTCCGCTCATGTCTTATGAGGATCGATGTGATCGGACTCATTGCCAACATAGTATGGTCCTATGGGGTCACACGCATCGAACGAATTGTCAAAAATGAAGAATATGGAGTTTTTGTTCTCGGGGACGGCTCGTCCCCGAGGCGTAACCAACTATTCCCCTTAAGGGGACGCGGTCGAAGGCTGGGTGCCAGGGGACGACTCGTCCCCTGGGCACTGGACTGACGCGGAATTGACTTAAAACTAGGGTTTTCACGAGGGGAAAAGTTATATAACGTATAAATACTTACCCCTGGTTGCCCTAGCCGAAAAGAGAACGTTTTGGCTTGAGAGAAACACTAAAAGTGAGAGATTTCAATTGAGAATTGAGAATAAAACACTACCAAATCCATTGTTCTTCATTGATTGAAAGGTGTTTCAATCAATAGGATCTAGAAATCCTCCTAGAAGAGTTCTAGGGTTCGTTCATCGCGTGGATACACATAGAGGATCTTCGCTCGTCAAGATCTTTGGTTCGTGATTCCCGTTCGTTCATCAAGGATTAACAAGGTCATTCAATCTGGAGTTGGGTCAAGTTTATCAAAGGCAAAAGCATTCAAGGTTGGTATTTCTATTTCATCTTTCTTAATTATTCATCTAGAACGGATTCTAGGGCTTGGGGTTTTTCAAGTTATTGCTTATTCCGCTGCACATGGACCCTCGAAAACCCTACAGTGGTATCAGAGCCCCGTTCATGATGCTTAGTTAGATAATCATGATAATTGTGTAATATGATTATATGAATTTTCATGATGTGCATGATCTAGAATATGAAATTGTATGACTTTTACTTGTGAAGTAATTGTATATATAGATATACCATGATTATGAAATTGTAATATATGATTAATATGATTAATCTAGATTATGGGATGTCAATTTCATTAATATGATTAATGTGATTAATCTAGGATGTTTGTGAAGTATTACTTGGTATATTGGCTGGACACCAAAACCTTCCCCACAGGCACTTCGATGGAAGTGTGGGATAAACTTGGAGCACGTGGCCGCGTACTAGTAATTACTGATCAAATGTGATATGTCTTGCATCATTCCATGTTCATAATTATGCTCTTATAGTTTTCATGAATCAACCTTGGGATGTAATTGATAAGCATGAAAAATTGAACCTTCTTTGTAATTTGAGTTTGTTTATGCCACCCATGTTTAAACACTTGTGAGTACACGGATAGTTTCATGTAGGCTACGCCACGAGGTACATTGATTCTATCTTTGTATGATCAAGATGAGAAAACAGTGATTGCTATACGTTTAACATGGTTGAACTCAATTAGGCTATCAAAACAGTTTTGGGCCTAAGGCATAAGATGAGATTGAAACATGTGACATATGATGTCTATAATCTCATAATGATCTAAGAGTCATATATAGATATGATTGATAAATGTTATCTACCTTTTTAGTTTAATTTTGAGCAATGATCGTGCCATAGCCGACTTGAAATTAAATTAAAGTTGGAGTCTTAGCCTATTAAATTATATTATACATGTTTGTATAAGAAGGTTATATAATTTAGTGGGAGTATTTGTGAAATACGTTAATTAATCTCTTAAATGAATTGGTACTTATATGTGTTCATATCTTGTTGCATATCTTTGTAGATCAATGGCTGTAAACAATAATCAAAACATGTCACTGCGATCGCTCCTTGAGAAGAACAAGTTAGAGGAGAATGGCAATAACTATGTGGATTGGATCCGCAGCTTGGGAATTGTTCTCAAACAGAAAGGAAGTTGTACATTCTCGATGGACCCGTTCCACCCGAGCCGGCCGCTAATGCAACTAAAGCGGAAAGGGACCAACATAAGAAGCATATGGATGATTCTATTGATGTTGGTTGCACGATACTTGCTACCATGTGTAAGGCTCTTCGAAGGACCTTGTACACATGGAAGCCTATGATTTGGGAAATCATTTGAAGGAAATGTTCCAGTTGCAAGCACGTACGGAAAGGTTTGACACTATGAAGGCTCTTCATTCATGCAAGATGATTGAAGGACAACCTGTTGGGCCTCATGTGTTGAAGATGAAGGGTCACCTCGAACACCTTGAGAGGCTTGGGTATCCTATCCAGTTAGAGCGCTACGGATATGATATTGCATTCACTCCACGAGAGTTATAATCGGTTTGTTCTGAATTATAACATGAATGGGATGAATAAATCTCTGTCGAATTGCATGGGATGCTAAAGAATGCGGAGAACAATATTACCAAGAAAACCAATCAAGTGTTGATGGTGAATAAAGGAAAGGGTTTAAAAAACAAGGGTAAAGTAAAAGTTGCTAAACCGGAGGCAAAGGTTGCCGTTCTTGAGAAGCCTAAACCCAAATCCCAAAAGGATGCGGTGTGCTACCATTGCAAGGAAACCGGGTATTGGAGGCGTAATCGCAAGCTTTATCGGGAAGGACTGAAGAAGAAGGGCAATGAGATTGCCATGACTTCAAGTATCTATGTGATAGATATTTTACTTTCTACCTCTAGTTCTTGGGTATTAGATACCGGATGTGGATCTCACATTTGCCTAAATGTGCAGGGACTAAAGAATAGAAGGTTGCTCAAAGAGGGTGAAGTAGATTTACGGGTTGGAAATGGAGCAAGAGTTGCTGCATTGGCCGTAGGGACTTACGAAGTCACTTTACCAAGCGGATTAATTTTAGTTTTAAATAACTGTTATTATGTTCCGGATTTGAGCAGAAACATTATTTCTATTTCATGTTTAGACAATGAGGGTTACAATTTTCTTATTGCGAATAAGAAATTTTCAATTTATTTGAATGACATACTTTATTGTGTTGCTCATTCTTTTAATGGCCTTTATGTCTTGGATGTTGAGAATAATGTTGATAATGTCTATCATGTTAGTAAGAAATCCAAACCAAATAATGTGAATGACACATATAAATGTCATTGCCGTCTTGGGCACATAAACGAGAAACGCATCTTTAAACTCCATAAAAATGGATATTTAGACTCATATAATTATGAATCATATGATGTTTGCGAGTCTTGTTTATTGGGCAAGATGACTAAAGCACCTTTTACTAAGAGTAGTGAAAGGGCTAGTGATTTGTTGGCTCTCGTACATACTGATGTATGTGGACCAATGAATAGCATTGCTAGGGGAGGATTTCGGTACTTCATAACGTTCACTGATGACTCATCCAGATATGGCTACGTCTATCTGATGAAGTACAAAAGTGAAGCATTTGAGATATTTAGAATATTTCAAAGTGAAGTACAAAATCAACTTGGCAAAACTATTAAAACACTTCGATCCGATCGAGGTGGTGAATATTTGAGCCAAGAATTTGACGATCATCTGAAAAGTTGTGGAATTGTTTCAGAACTTACTCCACCCGGAACACCACAATGGAATGGTGTGTCCGAGAGGAGAAATCGAACTCTATTAGATATGGTTCGATCGATGATGAGTCAAGTGAACCTTCCTATTTCCTTTTGGGGACATGCACCGAAAACACTCGCTTTCACACTTAACAAGGTCCCTACTAAATCGGCTCCTAAAACCCCACATGAGATGTGGCATGGAAGAAAGCCTAGCTTATCTTTCATGAAGATTTGGGGATGTGAGGCTTATGTAAAGAAATTGGTTTCGAACATAAACTTGCACCTAGATCGATAAATGTATTTTCGTTGGTTATCCTAAGGAAACGAAAGGATATCAATTTTACAACCAATCCGAGAACAAAGTGTTTGTTGCTCGACACGGTGTCTTTCTAGAGAAAGAGTTTCTCTCTAAAGAAACTAGTGGGAGTAAAATTGATCTTGAAGAAATTCAAGAACCACGAAAATGACATAGAGCCGATAGTAGAGACGGAACCAAATTCACAAGCCGTTGTGGAATCGGTTCAAGATACACAAGTTCTTCGCAGATCGGATAGGATACGATCCGAACTCCGAGAGATATGGATTTCTCATGACGGAAAGTAATGAAGTAGAAATCATTGAGAATGATGAACCTACTTCCTATCAAGAGGCGATGTCCACTCTGATTCGGACAAGTGGCTAGGAGCCATGGAATCCGAAATCAAATCCATGTACGATAATCAAGTTTGGAACTTGATTGATCCACCCGAAGGTGTAAAAACCATAGGGTGCAAGTGGGTTTTCAAAAGAAAACCGACATGGATGGGAAGGTACATACTTATAAGGCTAGGCTAGTTGCTAAGGGGTATAGGCGATTCATGGCGTTGACTATGATGAAACCTTTTCGCCCGTAGCAATGCTTAAGTCTATTAGAATCCTAATTGCCATAGCCGCATATTACGACTATGAGATATGGCAAATGGACGTCAAACAGCGTTTCTTAACGGAAACCTACTTGAGGATGTATACATGATACGGCTGAAGGGTTTGTCGATCCAAAGGATTCTAACAAAGTGTGTAAGTTGCGAGAGATCCATTTATGGATTGAAGCAAGCTTCCGGAGCTGGAATCTACGTTTTGAATCGATCAAAGAGTTTGGCTTCATCAAAAACGAAGATGAACCTTGTGTATACAAGAAGATAAGTGGGAGCATAGTGCTATTTACTGGTATTGTATGTCGATGACATCTTGCTCATTGGAAACAATGTTCCTGCACTTGAGACTATAAAGTCCTGGTTAGGAAAATGTTTCTCAATGAAAGATATGGGTGAGGCGGCTTATATCCTTGGTATCAAGATCTATAGAGATAGATCAAGAAGGATGATTGGTTTAAGTCAGAGTACATATATTGACAAGGTCCTTAGAAGATTCAGCATGGAAAATTCTAAGAGAGGATACTTGCCAATGGGACATGGCATTACTCTTAGCAAGACTCATTGTCCTAAGACAAATGATGAGCGAAAGAGGATGAGTGATATACCATATGCTTCGGCAATTGGGTCTATCATGTATGCCATGTTATGTATTAGACCTGATGTCTCGTACGCTCTAAGCGCAACGAGTAGATACCCGATCGATCTGGTGAGAACCATTGGATAGGCTGTCAAGAATATCCTTAAGTACTTGAGAAGGACTAAGGATGTATTCTTGGTATTTGGAGGAATAGAAGATGATGCGGTTGTAAAGGGTTACACAGATGCAAGCTTCCAAACCGACAAAGATGACTATAGATCGCGATCTGGTTTTGTGTTTATGCTAAATGGAGGTGCCGTTTGTTGGAAGAGTTCCAAGCGGAGCACCGTTGCGATTCTACAACGAAGCCGAATACATAGCGGCATCGGATGCGGCTAAGGAGGCGGTTTGGATCAAGAAGTTCGTTAGTGACTTAGAAGTCGTTCGAGTATCACTAACCCGATAGAGCTTTCATGACAACAATGGTGCTATTGCCCAAGCAAAAGAACCAAGGTCACATCAGCGATCCAAACACATTTTGAGACAGCTTCCACCTCATTCGAGAAATGCGTGAAAGGGAGGACGTCAAGATATGCAAGGTACCAACGGATGACAACATCTCGGACCCTCTCACCAAGCCTTTACCACAAGCTAAACATAATGGTCATGTTAGGTCCATGGGTATAAGATACATGAATGATTGGGCCTAGTGCAAGTGGGAGACTGTAGGTGTTAGTGCCCTAGGCCTATAGAGATAGACCTTTATGTAATGTCATTGTTCATTTATATATGAGATTGCTTCTTTGATTATTATATGTGTTTGCATGTTTAGTTATAATAATCGTGTCCCTAGTACTTATGAAGCACTCGTATGAAGTCTAATGGATAATCATGTGATGATTATATGCATGGAGATGCACATTAGATTCATGGGTACTTGTTAGAGAACAAGGTACTGGACTTGACCCATTATGAGATTTATGTCATGGTCATATGTCATAATTAAATCTCATATAGTCATATCATTGATATCCTTTGACCTGAGATTATCATCGTCTTCCGCTCGATGAATATCATGTTTGATATAGTTTAACGTTGTCTTTAACCGGATGACAATAAGGGCTATCATTGGCATGGTATGATTCTTGTTGGGAATAATGATAAGTCAAGATGGAAATTGTCCCTCGTAAAGAGAGATGTTTGCTAGGCCACTCGTAAGTAAGATTGATGTAGTGCATGGCCATGCCCGAATGAATTAATATGATTAATATCATTCGATTAATCAATTTACTTGGTAACGAGAAAGCATTGAACAATATGAGTTGACGTGGATCATGACTCATGTTCAATATAACATCGTGTGACAATGGGATTGTGATATGTTCTATGTAGGAAAATCGAACTTGATATTATACTATTTGGGTAGGCATGATGGCTTGCTAGAGTCCGCTCATGTCTTATGAGGATCGATGTGATCGGACTCATTGCCAACATAGTATGGTCCTATGGGGTCACACGCATCGAACGAATTGTCAAAAATGAAGAATATGGAGTTTTTGTTCTCAGGGGACGACTCGTCCCCAGGCCAGAACCAACTATTCCCCTTAAGGGGACGCCGGTCAAGCCGGGTGCCGAGGGACGACTCATCCCACAGGGGACGACTCGTCCCCACAGGGCGGCTGGGCCGCGCGGAATTGACTTAAAACTAGGGTTTTCACGAGGGGAAAAGTTATATAACGTATAAATACTTACCCCTGGTTGCCCTAGCCGAAAAGAGAACGTTTTGGCTTGAGAGAAACACTAAAAGTGAGAGATTTCAATTGAGAATTGAGAATCAAACACTACCAAATCCATTGTTCTTCATTGATTGAAAGGTGTTTCAATCAATAGGATCTAGCAATCCTCCTAGAAGAGTTCTAGGGTTCGTTCATCGCATGGATACACATAGAGGATCTTCGCTCGTCAAGATCTTTGGTTCGTGATTCCCGTTCGTTCATCAAGGATTAACAAGGTCATTCAATCTGGAGTTGGGTCAAGTTTATCAAAGGCAAAAGCTGTGAGGACCCCGACCCGGAACCTACACGTGTCCCGAGCTGGAGCGTCCTCAAACTAACCCAATTCTCCTAATTTTTAAAAACTTTGATTTCATCTCCAAAACTTAAACACAACCATTTCAAAGTAACTCTACTCCTTCCACGTTGGAGGGAGAGTTAACCAACCACGAAAATAATAAACGGTTTTAGTTACAAAAGATATCGAATATAGTATGAAATTAAAGTTTATGAATACAACCCTTTAAAAGAATTATTCTAACAAACACTTTCTACACCAATCTAACATAACCCGACAATTCCCAAAATACCACTTCTAAACTCCTTTCCGCCCTTACTTGGTCGGTCCACCTGTCTCGGAATCTAAAACAGTAAAGGGAGAGGGGTGAGAATAAATCTCAATGAGCTATTATGAATGCAGCAATATGCCATATAAGATGCAACACATCAAAAGACATATCCACATAACCCGAGAGGCTCCTGCCGCCAACCGTCCCATACCGGTTGGAAACAACGACCATCTCAAAGCATGAATATATCACAACACATAAGTACGATAAAGTAACACTTAGAAGGATACCGAGCCAAGGTTTCATCTCCAAAAGGATATACACAACCGAGCGGCAAAGAACGGTTGAAGAAGCGGTTCCGGAACCATGAACAATAACGATACCATAGGGATTCGACACACGTCATATCCCAGGTGAAACTAGACCATCTACCTCAAAAGGAGATGCTAGCCCACAAATCCCACACAAGGGGACAATTGGGTTACCAATGTATGAATTATAATGAACTTGGCTCGATGCCATTATAATCCCATACATTGTCCAACAAACAAATAAATCAATACCAAATTTGGATTTACATAACTAAGCACGGTAATAACATACTTGCTTAACCAAACATTGTATGATCCAAAGTAGGGATACATACCACAACAAAGATATCATGAAGATAGCAATACTATATCAAGTATTCAACATATTAGCACAACGGCTATAAATCTTTGTATCAACATGTACAGGTTTAGGAATTCCAAAGTAGGGAATCCTACAACACTATCATAACGACGAAATACTATAACAAGTATTCAACATTATCAAGCACATAATAGATACTTGAATACAATCCACAAAAAGGGATAACAATATATCAACATGGTAAATATACTCATGTCAACCAATATCATAGTGCAACAATAAATCAACACACTATGCATAATATAACCAATGTATATGAACTCAAAGTAAGGCAAGGAAATACCATCAATCCATCCTACAAGGTCTTTATACAATAATACAAGGCCTCTATGAAGATCCAAGTTCAATTTACCAAGTTAGAATCATTTACGCTAAGTTACCAAACTAGGTTAACTAGCGCTTTCCAAGCAACATTTAAAGTACTTCCCAATTCCATTTTGATCACTTAGGATGTCAATGTGTAGCCAAAGTATTCTACTTTAATCTAGGTTAAAGAGATTCCATTTTGGTTCGAGTTTGATTAGGTTTGAACAACTCTAAACTTGGTTCGGGGTCTTGGGCGACCGCCTTACACTTGGGCGACCGCCCAAGTGGACCTCAAGAGAATTTGTAGTTTACGCCACTTGGGCGACCGCTTAACCACTGGGCGACCGCCCAAGTGGACTTCAAGGGAATTTGGACCTCTCGCGGCAGGCGACCGCCCAAGCCCACTTGGGCGACCGCCCAAGCCTCCTCCAAGCCCTTTTGCGGATTTTTAACCCTTTTCAACCTAGTTCTTCTTTCCTCTACCATGGCTTGATCAAGAACACCCAAGAACACCTTCATCTTACCAAGTCCCATTCAAAACATATAAACTCACAACCAAGTAATCCTAGATCATTTATCTCTACCCATTCCACCCATTTCAAACCCTTCTAATGATCTTCCTTGAACCCTAACTTCAACAATGTTCATTTTCAAATCAATCAACTCCCATTTAGGTTTCCAAGCAAGAAATCAACATCATTAAGAACAAGAACAACAATCAAAGAACTCATGAACACATAGAAGAAGGGAATCATAACAACTCACCTTTGGATTTTATAAGGAAATGTTGATCTTTCTAGCTAGATGGCTTCCTCTAGGTCATCCAACTTCAATGGTGCCCTTAGACTTGATTTTTGGTGAAGAAATGCTTGACTTCAAAGCTTGGGCAAAGGGGACTTCAATGGAGGTTTTCTCTATTTTCTCTAGGATGAAGAATGGTAGTGAATGAAGGAGAAGGAGGGGAAGGGGAGTAAGAGGAGGTGTGGGGAATGGACACTTGGCAAGAGGATGGGAGAGCAAGAAAATTGGCCCCTCCTACAAATATCTACCAAGAAAGCTTTCATCTTTATTTTTAATTTAAACTTAACCTTTAACCCAATAATTCATCCTACTCACTCAATTAACCTCCTCAATTATTTATCTATTTAATAAATTCCCATTTTTATTATTTCCCCTAGTTTCTTTATTTAATGTCCAATAATTCTTATAAGCTCCTAAATTTACTTTTCACCCAGTTTATCCTAATTTAAGAATTTAAAGGTATAATTGAACACATAAAGTGAACATAAATTTTAAAAGCATATAATTAAATATTTAAAATGAGTGCCTAGGGGTGGGGTCGTCACACTCACTCCCCCTTAAAGAAAATTCGTCCCGAATTTGACTGTCACTTACCTAACTGATCAACCCGCATCGGTTACAAGTATACATCAAACTTCAATTTCCAAATAGTCTCTTCAATGTTGTGATTCTTCTTTCAAAGAAATTAAATTTCTAATTCCATTAATAATGTGATGTTACCACTTAATGATCCAAGCATACTATGCAAATATCACTAACACGAATTTTCCGATCCCAATGAAAATATAAATAATTAAAGTATTACAACTTAGGTCACCAAATACATTACAATATCACCTTAAAACTTCAAATACTCTACAATTTGCTACAAGTCAGTCTATAAGCCAAATCACCCACCCTTTCTAAAACTTCAAATGGATTAACAATTTTTGGCGGCAATCTACCTTAGGCCTTTCTTCTCTAACTTCAACCCAACAAATTAGAGATCGATATTTTCTTCCCAAACTATGCCTCATACGGTTTTATCTCAATGTTAGAATGATAACTACTATTATACGCACTTACCACTGGTAACCATTCGTACTATTGACTACTAACATCCATCGCATATGCTCGTAGCCTATTCTCAATAATAAGTAATGATTCCTCAAATTTTCACAAGGTTAAATTTAATGGCCTTCCTACACTCCAAATGGATCTTCCCAAATGAATGACTATCCCATCTTTTTAATACTATGGGGTTTAAACAATCAAACTATCCCCTAACATATGAGAGGACTTTATTAATAACATTTCATCAAGCTATATATATAACGAGTAGAAAATGTAATTCAATTTTCTATAACAAAATAGCATACCCTTCATTACTCCCAATGCAACTAATTCACAAAATCTATAGTGTTAAAACTCTCAAGTTCAACCTAGAACTCTAAATATTTTAATAAATCTTCTAACGTCAACATTCTATTATCACAATTCAATGTTCCAATTATGTTCAGGACTAGTGACAAATCAATGTTCAAATTGAATGGTTGGCCGCCCACAACGGAGCCGATCCAACTCCAAAACAAAATCGAGTCTATTGTGACCGACACAATAATAACCCCACATTTATCAAATCATTTCTTGGACCAACACTTGAATACAGTTAATCATTATAGGGAAACTAGGTTGCCTTTTTACTTGCTTCTGTACGTACTATAACTTTAAAATAACATGTCTTTCGAAATTTTACAACATCTTTCAGAATTCCAAATGATAATATAAAAGAGATCCAAAGAGACCCGAATGGTTTACTTATTTAAAACCGGCCCATACCAGTCTTAATTAACCAAACCACTCAGAAATTTCAAAGGATTGATAAGCTAACAAAAATAGCTCGAGTGATTTAATTATCTACAACCGTCCCATACCAGTGGTAGATAGTTAAATTACTCATGATTTTAATTTACGCGAAAATGGTTTAATGACCTTATCAACTATCCCCGAAGGGCACAATTGCTTACACAGAGGTCCAATATATATATTCCAAAGTTTTAAAACACCTTTAAAACAATTTTAACAAAATATTCTTGATTGACCTCTATTTATAGTGTAGCCACCACTCATACTATTTAGACTTAGTTAATTTCTCTCTAAGAAAACACAATCTCGCAATACTATTACTATCCCCGATAAATAACACTAAAACAATCATTAAGATTATAACTAGGTAAACCATCCTCAATTCAATAATTCCTCAAGTTGAAAGTTCAACACTTTTATTTAATTTGAGTCATCTATTCACCACCTTTGATATTGGTATTGTACTTAGCAACAACATATTGTAAAACATCTAGTTCCCAATCAAATACCATAATTTCTAAATCAGAAAATATAATTGGAACTCACATAGATCAATCATTTCCGAATTTCAATTAAACATTACCGTATAATCTAACTTAACTCTCAATAACCATCAACAAACTCAAAATCCGTACAACGTCAATATCTTTCAAGCATCACACAAATCCCTCATATGATTCACGTAACTAAGTCGAACTATAGTATATAACCATCCTAAAGTATCCTGTCTCCCAATAAGATTCATCCTCATTTTCTCAACTAATGATAATCAATTCTCAAAACGAACCCTATACCTATCTTACCAATTTCTGAAGTTGACCCTATAAGTCACCAATAACTACATCTATTATACTTCTTCACATTTACCCTATTTACCTCTCCATAGCTAGTACCACAATCCATAAATCAAAACGGTCATACTAGATATAAATGTTGTCTTAAGTATACCACTTAAAGCAATTTTTCACTGAAATTGTAACACTCAGAAAATTCAACTAATAACCATTGAGTATCCTACTAGTTTCTAAAATCATTCATACAAATCGTCAACAAGTGCTAACGAATACTTATTCTTCACGGTTACCTATTTAAGATCTCTATAACCCTTTGATTAACCACCAAGTATCATCTTTTCTAAATACGGTAACAATTTATCCTTACTTGAGAATCGCTAAGCTAGTTATCTTCTTTATCAATTAATTTCTTAAGTTGAATCATCGATTCCATCATCCCAATTTGTATACTCTATCTAGGGATCCGAATACCGAAATAGTGACTTATATCCACTCGGCTTCAATACCCTGGTATGATGCACGATGAAAACCCATTTTGAAACTCACTTGAAAAACACCACTTAGTCAACTTATAGGGTGATATTACTTACAAAAATATCTGATTTCCTATTCAATTTAGTAGCAAGAATTCAATCAATCTCTCCTTAGAGAATACTTATAGCACCTAAGGCAAAGATATATTAGTTCCATAAGATCTCTTACTCGCGATAATTTATAACTCATATAATCTCACTTAGACTATCACTTTCAATACTAGTCTTCATATATCTAGTCTCCACCACGAGATACCAATGTATAAATACTCACGCAAATTATACAACCATAAACCACTCTTAATTAGGCCATAGACCAACTCTAAACTAAAAGTTCACCAATTCATTTACCACCGTACATAAGAGAACTCAAGGTTCTTTTGAATCAAGATAACTCACAACTCAAATAACCTTCAAATTCCTTAGGCCATACTTTCGACATTTATGCATATATGATAAAATAGCAATAATGACTCATCCGCCTCTACCACCCCCGGAGGCAAATCAAACATAAATAAGGAGACTCGCTTCTTGCGACAGTCCTCCTCGAACACAACATCTACTCAATTAATTCGGGTTAATATAACGATGATTCACGGATTGGTAACTCGACCAAATCCACCGGCAATACATGCCCACTAAATCACAACTACCAAGATAATTAAGGATGATTCGAGGTACGACCCCATAGGAGTAGAACCTCCAGCACATACGGCAACTCTTAGACCAATTATGCAAATAAAGATGAAAAGTAATGCCACATGAGAACTAATGTACAAGGATTTATAAAAGTATGAACCCTAATTCCTGAGACAGTAAAATACCTCAAATGATGGTGGGAAATCTATCTTTCCATAACTCACCTTTCCTTGATTCCTTGGTTGATCAAGATCATTTTACGCCTTTGAACAAATTCCTGCATTAAACTCTCGACGTAAGTTATCGCACACTCTCACTCGGCTAGACTCTACCCGAGAATTCTAGCAGAGCTCGATACCAACTGTGAGGACCCAGACCCGGAACCTACACGTGTCCCGAGCTGGAGCGTCCTCAAACTAACCCAATTCTCCTAATTTTTAAAAACTTTGATTTCATCTCCAAAACTTAAACACAACCATTTCAAAGTAACTCTACTCCTTCCACGTTGGAGGGAGAGTTAACCAACCACGAAAATAATAAACGGTTTTAGTTACAGAAGATATCGAATATAGTATGAAATTAAAGTTTATGAATACAACCACTTTAAAAGAATTATGCTAACAAACACTTTCTACACCAATCTAACATAACCCGACAATTCCCAAAATACCACTTCTAAACTCCTTTCCGCCCTTATTTGGTCGGTCCACTGTCTCGGAATCTAAAACGGTAAAGGGAGAGGGGTGAGAATAAATCTCAATGAGCTATTATGAATGCGATATGCCATATAAGATGCGACACATCAAAAGACATATCCACATAACCCGAGAGGCTCCGCCGCCAACCGTCCCATACCTGGGTTGGAAACAACGACCATCTCGGCATGAATATATCACAACACATAAGTACGATAAAGTAACACTTAGAAGGATACCGAGCCAAGGTTTCATCTCCAAAAGGATATACACAACCGAGCGGCGCAGTTGAAGAAGCGGTTCGGAACCATGAACAATAACGGTACCATAGGGATTCGACACACAGTCATATCCCAGGTGAAACTAGACCATCTACCTCAAAAGGAGATGCTAGCCCACAAATCCCACACAAGGGGACAATTGGGTTACCAATGTATGAATTATAATGAACTTGGCTCGATGCCATTATAATCCCATACATTGTCCAACAAACAAATAAATCAATACCAAATTGGATTTACATAACTAAGCACGGTAATAACATACTTGCTTAACCAAACATTGTATGATCCAAAGTAGGGATACATACCACAACGATATCATGAAGATAGCAATACTATATCAAGTATTCAACATATTAGCACAACGGCTATAAATCTTTGTATCAACATGTACGAGTTTAGGAATTCCAAAGTAGGGAATCCTACAACACTATCATAACGACAAATACTATAACAAGTATTCAACATTATCAAGCACATAATAGATACTTGAATACAATCCACAAAAGGGATAACAATATATCAACATGGTAAATATACTCATGTCCAACCAATATCATAGTGCAACAATAAATCAACACACTATGCATAATATAACCAATGTATATGAACTCAAAGTAAGGCAAGGAAATACCATCAATCCATCCTACAAGGTCTTTATACAATAATACAAGGCCTCTATGAAGATCCAAGTTCAATTTACCAAGTTAGAATCATTTCTGCTAAGTTACCAAACTAGGTTAACTAGCGCTTTCCAAGCAACATTTAAAGTACTTCCCCAATTCCATTTTGATCACTTAGGATGTCAATGTGTAGCCAAAGTATTCTACTTTAATCTAGGTTAAAGAGATTCCATTTTGGTTCGAGTTTGATTAGGTTTGAACAACTCTAAACTTGGTTCAGGGTCTTGGGCGACCGCCCTTACACTTGGGCGACCGCCCAAGTGGACCTCAAGAGAATTTGTAGTTTCTGCCAGCTTGGGCGACCGCCCTTAACCACTTGGGCGACCGCCCAAGTGGACTTCAAGGGAATTTGGACCTCCTGCCCGGCAGGCGACCGCCCAAGCCCACTTGGGCGACCGCCCAAGCCTCCTCCAGCCCCTTTTGCAGATTTTTAACCCTTTTCAACCTAGTTCTTCTTTCCCTCTACCATGGCTTGATCAAGAACACCCAAGAACACCTTCATCTTACCAAGTCCCATTCAAAACATATAAACTCACAACCAAGTAATCCTAGATCATTTATCTCTACCCATTCCACCCATTTCAAACCCTTCTAATGATCTTCCTTGAACCCTAACTTCAACAATGTTCATTTTCAAATCAATCAACTCCCATTTAGGTTTCCAAGCAAGAAATCAACATCATTAAGAACAAGAACAACAATCAAAGAACTCATGAACACATAGAAGAAGGGAATCATAACAACTCACCTTTGGATTTTATAAGGAAATGTTGATCTTTCTAGCTAGATGGCTTCCTCTAGGTCATCCAACTTCAATGGTGCCCTTAGACTTGATTTTTGGTGAAGAAATGCTTGACTTCAAAGCTTGGGCAAAGGGGACTTCAATGGAGGTTTTCTCTATTTTCTCTAGGATGAAGAATGGTAGTGAATGAAGGAGAAGGAGGGGAAGGGGAGTAAGAGGAGGTGTGGGGAATGGACACTTGGCAAGAGGATGGGAGAGCAAGAAAATTGGCCCCTCCTACAAATATCTACCAAGAAGGCTTTCATCTTTATTTTTAATTTAAACTTAACCTTTAACCCAATAATTCATCCTACTCACTCAATTAACCTCCTCAATTATTTATCTATTTAATAAATTCCCATTTTTATTATTTCCCCTAGTTTCTTTATTTAATGTCCAATAATTCTTATAAGCTCCTAAATTTACTTTTCACCCAGTTTATCCTAATTTAAGAATTTAAAGGTATAATTGAACACATAAAGTGAACATAAATTTTAAAAGCATATAATTAAATATTTAAAATGAGTGCCTAGGGGTGGGGTCGTCACAAAAGCATTCAAGGTTGGTATTTCTATTTCATCTTTCTTAATTATTCATCTAGAACGGATTCTAGGGCTTGGGGTTTTTCGAGTTATTGCTTATTCCGCTGCGCATGGACCCTCGGAAACCCTACAAATGATTGGAATCATTAAGTAATTGAGACACAGATAAAAGATTGCAGTTGAATGTGGGGGCATAAAAAACGTTTCTCAAGCGTAGATGTAATCTGATGGCAACATCTCCTTCTTTCGTGGCGATCGTGTATCTTTCATTGGGCAAACCTATGTGGTTAGCATCAATCTGACGCACGTTTTTCAGCAAAGAAATATTGTTTGTTATGTATCGATTAGCTCCACTATCGAAAAGCCAAGACTCATTATTTGTCTTACCATTCATTCGACCAGTTGTACGATCAGTTGTGCAATCAGTTGTCTGCACATGTGTCTGCACATACTCCTTAAAGTGATTCCATTATTCAGGCGTGAAGCCTAGCAAGCCGACCCTATCATCATTCGTCATTCCAGCAGCTCCCTTTCCACTCCTATGCACCGTGTTGACTCGTGGATTGGATGTGTTTGAGTGTTTTCCCGTAGCCGAAGTAGTTTGGGCTCCGCCTCTCCCCTTCGTGTTCCTCAAGCGTTGTTCTCCCCACCATTCTGGATACCCCACCAGCCTGTACCATGTATTTGTATCATGTCCCATATTCTTGCAGCGAGAACAAACATCACTGCTCACATCCTTTCTTGCCCCTTTCGAACCAGTTGTGCGCACACTTCTTCCCACAACTGTCTGAACAGCAAAGCTGGCAGGTGCAGGATAATCTTCATGCACGCTGCCCCGGACTCTTTCTTCTCGTGCAACCATGGAATATGCCTTATTAACATTTGGTAAGGGTTCTATGTTCAGTATGGAGGACTTCACGTTCTCAAATTTCGGTGTTTCAAGGTCCATAACGAATTGATGACCCTCTATTCTTCACGTCGTTGGACTAGCTTCGTGCTGATGTTGCACTTGCACCTCGCACATGAGCAAGTCAGGAGTGCGTCAAAGTCATTTAGATCGTTCCACAGTTTCTTCACACGACCAAAATAAGCCGCCACGCTTTCACCTTTCTGTTGTTTGCAGTTTGCTAGTTCCGCCTTCAATTGTTGAACCCTTTGTCCGTTTCGAACTGAAAACCTCTCACGCAAATCGTCCCACAACGTCTTTGCATCATCCACATAGCTCACCGTGGAACGGAGGCTTGGATCAATGGTGTTAAAGATCCATGAAACCACCATTAAGTTCACAATTTGCCAAAGTTTCAGTTCATCTTCCATGGTGGGTTTTTCAATTGTTCCATCAATGAAGGTTGTTTTCATCTTAGCCCTCAATGACCCCTTGAAAATCCTAGCCCATTCTTCATAACTCTCCCCTTCAATTGGATATGGGTGAGAATCATTCCTTTATTGTCACTTGTCGATAGAAAGTATGGAGAGCGCCTCTCATCCATGACTTTCTTCACGCCGCTAGCTTCGGTGGTTATGGCCGGACCTTTGGAAGCTCTGATACCAAGTTAAAAATCAATTTGTGTGAAGGAGAAAATATATTTGCTTCCCTTGAAAGATTCAATTGATTACAACTCTATATATACATGAGTTTTCTACTTGGAGAAGGATTCTACCAATACATGACTTTCCTAGTTGGAGAAGGATTCTGCTATACCTAATTTACATATATCAAATAAAGAAACGATTATCATGTACAAAAGGAAAAAATATTGACAATAAATCTTTATCAATATCTCAACACAAGTTAATATAACTTATTTATAGTATGACAATGTAAGGAGCGCAATTGCTAGAGCACGGGAGAATGAAGAGTCCATTTTAGTTGAAGGACGTGCTTTTTGTTTACATGGATCTATATTGAATACGCAAATAAAGAATTTTCCCCCAAAAAAGAAAAAAAATTCCTTGCCTTTTCGCTCGATTGTGCCTTGCATGGCACTCCTTGCTCAAAAACACAATATGCGCTCGACCACACCTTTGTAACTCCAAATAGACTTATGATTTTCGGGAGACAGAGTTTACATGCAAATTTGATCGGGTAGGGGAATCATTCGACCCGGATCAATTATATACTCCCTCCGTCCCACAAATGTATGCACTTTTTGTGCCGGTGCGGGAATTAAGGTAAAAGGTGATAAATGTGAAGTGTTGTGAGTGTAAAAGTAAAATAGGAGAAAGAATGAGTGGAAAGAATAGTAAATTTGAAAAGTGTTGTGAGTAGAGAGAAGTGGGTCCCATTTCTATTTTAGGAAAGTGCAAATTATTGTGAGACGTTCAAAAGGGGTCTTTTTGCATATTATCGTGGGACGGAGAGAGTATACTTTGCGTCTCATTAAAAGTTTCATTTTTTATTTGAACACGTGATTTAAAAAAAATTGTAAGTGTTACTACCTTTGCTTCAACATGAATGTTCAAAAAAATCTCAAATTTCTCTTGATTAAATTAATCAAGAGCAATTTTTTTTAAAAAAAATTGACATTTATTTTGAGGCGGAGTACGTACTATACCTATAAATTAATATCAACAACTTGGTCGGTTGTTAGCCCATCAGTTATAACGCTCCAAAGCCGATTTTTTTTCCAAAATAACAAATTTTTTAAAAGTATTTCTCAAAATGTCACACTTTTAAAAGTATTGACCAGAATATCCTAGTTTTTAGAATTTGCGGTTGGCAATTGCGTTTTCAAAGTTGAATTCGCAGTTGCCAACCGCGTTTTAAAAAAAAAAATTGAAAAAATATAAACTCGCGGTTGTCAAATGCGAATTCATTAATGAAAATGCAGTTGCCAACCGCAAATTCTAAAAAACTAGGTTATTCTGATCAACACTTTTAAAAGTGTGACATTTTGAGAAATAATTTTAAAAAATGTGTTATTTTGGGAAAAAAATTCAACTCTCTACGTTATGAGCATGGCAGTTCATGCCACCAACCTTCACCAACTCCTATAAATCCCTCTGGAACATCTGAAGAATTCAAGAACAATGGAGAAGAAGGAATTACTCCAAGGAAGCAACAATGGCCGCCGCCGCCACCGCCACCGCCACCGCCGATTGCTTCTCTTTCCATTACCTTTCCATTACCCTTCAACTAGCAAACATTCTCTACACACAAGGCTTCTCCATAACAATTATCCATACCCTTTTCAACTCCCCAAATTCCTCCAATTACCCTCATTTCACCTTCAAATCAATCGACGATTGCTCTTCAATTTACACAGAAAAACAGAATTTGGGTACCGTTGGTTCTCGGCTCCATTTCCTTAATGAAAGCTGTGTGAAACCCTTGTTTGATTGCTTGGCTACGCTGTTGGAGGAGGCGGAGGCGGAGATGAAGACGATTGCGTGCTTGATTGCTGATACTAATTGGTATTTCACACAAGCTGTGGAGGATAGATTCAAGCTCCCAAGGATTGTGCTGAGGACTAGCAGTCTTTCTTCTTTTCTAGTTTATACTGCCGCCCCTCTTCTCTTTGAAAAGGCCAACTCCCAACAAGGTGCTCCCCTCTCTTGTCTCTTTATAAATTGATTCGATTCGAGTAAGATGTTCATTTTAGGATCTGGGTTGGTGTTTTGGTTATCAATTGAAATGTTTGCTTTTATCATGATTCATGGAATACAATGCTGAGAGAAAATGGAGGAACCATTCATCATTTCTGTTGGACATTTTGACGAACACTTAAAAGGCATTGTTGTAGACTTGGAACTGAGGGAACTGAGGGTTTGATCAATTAGAGGGAGTGATACCTAGCCAGTGGGAGGCGAAAAGGAATAGATGAATCACGTTTTAGCTTAGTATATACCGTTACATATTCTGTACATGGAGTGCATATATGTATATGCTGAATGATTTTCGAGTTCTTCATTTTCAAGCTCTTAGGGCTAGGAAGACCTAAATGTTACTCCATTTCGTTGTTTACAGATGCCTTTGTTTAATTTAATTTTATCTTTTGACAAATGTCCTGATAATTTTTTCCAGCTTCAAAATCGGAAGCAAGAGTTCCAGAGTTTCCAGCACTCAACCTCAAAGACATTCCAAAGATCTCAACCGACCCAGAGGCATTCTGCAGCTATATATCTTCCATCATCAATGAAACCAAGGCAGCCTCGGCAATCATTTGGAATAGTTTCAGGGAACTTGAAGAGCCTGCTCTTGCTGCAATTTGCAAAGAGTTTCCAATACCAAATTTCACAATAGGCCCATTCCACAAGTACTTTCCAGCCTCTTCAAGTAGTTTACTAGAACAAGATCGAAGCTTTATGCCTTGGTTAGACCTCCAAGCACCCAACTCAGTGATATACATAAGTTTTGGAAGCGTTGCACACTTGAAAGAAGATGAATTTAAGGAAGTGGCTCGAGCATTAGCCAACAGCAAGCAACCATTCTTATGGGTGGTTCGACCTGGATCAATCAATGGTTCAGAATGGCTTGAATTTCTGCCTAATGGGTTCTTGGAAGAAGTGAGTGGAAAGGGGCATATCATCAAATGGGCTCCTCAACAAGAAGTTTTGGCTCACCCAGCAGTAGGATGTTTCTGGACTCACAATGGATGGAATTCTACATTAGAGAGCATTTGTGAAGGAGTTCCTATGATTTGTTCGCCATGCTTTATTGATCAACCTATAAATTCGAGATATGTACATGATGTTTGGCGAGTGGGTGTGTATTTGGAGAATGGGTTCGAAAGTGGGGAGATTGAATGTGCAATCAAAAGAGTAATGGTGGATGAAGAAGGAAAAGAGATAAGAGAGAGAATAAGTCTTCTCAAGAAACAGGCAAATCTTTGTCTCGAGCAAGGAGGCTCTTCATACCAGTCCCTCGAGAGCCTGGCAGGTTATATCTTATCATTATAAAAGATTGCAGTTCCATATGCATAACAATTAATAGTGAGCTAGATTTCTCATTTCAGAGCTAGTAGTGATGTATGCTTTACTTGGTGTTTGGGTTCCTTATGATCACATGAAACCCCATGATTTGGGCTTTTGGAGATATGCAAGTAGAGCAGTGCTCTGCCATTCTAGAAAAATTCAAATGACGTCATACTTTACTGACAATGGACAACCACATTTTAATTAGTTTTTTTTTTAGTTAGCTTGCAGAAAATTTGTTGTCCTAATTCAATAGCACGTAGGCTTTGTCGCCTATTTATCTCATCACTTATCTCTATCTTTCTTTTATTTCAAGTAAGCTACAAAAAACAGGACAATGTATGCTACTTTGGTTTTATATAAGAAAATTAAATGCTTGAGATCCTTAAAAGTTGGAAATGTCAAGATATTTGAGTGACTTTTGAAAGCTGGTCTGTAACAAGGGCAATGCTAGGGGCAAAAAAGAAGTTTACAAAAAGATGGATACAAAATGAGGTGACGATATTTTATTGGTTGCATCGATTGTGGACCCGCCACACTCTAATCAAAAGCACCAACATCCTGTCATAAAAAAATGCACCAACAAAATCATGACACATAATTTTGTGAACTTAATTTTGTGACTTAAGTATTACTCTTGTAACAATCAACCATAGTCATTGAAAGATAAAAACTAATATCTATTTTCACTTTTGCTCGATTTGATTTCCATCTCTCTTATTGATGAAAGCACTTGATTTTATTTCTTTCACATATGTTAAGAGTTTTGTAGTTGCAGTTCGTCTTTATTGTCTTACATAATTTGACAACCTTCGTGACAATGTTTTAATATCGTTATATATTTTTTTTTATTTGCCTATTCAAGTATACGCGTGTATGCTACTGGAAAAAAAAACATGCTATGCTTTTAGTAGCAGAAAACAAAGTAAAAACTGGGAGCAATAGACAAAATATTGAATTGTAGAGAAATAAAAAGTCTCTGAATTGAAACACCCTTTCTGGTAATTTCGTGATATTTTCATTTATAATGTAAAAGCCAAAAAATGATACTATCTCTGTCCCCATATGGATGTCTATAATCAAGAACAAAATGGACATTTCGTTTTTGGATGGAAAGGGTATATGGTGACTTTGTTGGCTGATTAACCTATATTCCGTCGGCCATAGAGCTCACTTGTAATGCACACCACTATTTGTGCAGACCTAGTGTGGTCCAAATGTACTGAACTGGTTAAAGTACTAATGTATGGAAATTCAATGATTTAGACTGTGTACATTGGTGGTTGGCATCATTAAAACTCTACATGTATAGTTGCTTTTGAAGGGGGAAGAAATAAGTGACAACTAGTAGTGTTGGCATTAATTATATCGCTCGTATCATTCATTATATATATGTATATATATTCATATTCATGGATCATTATATCTACCCAGCTTCTAAACAGGAAGTGGAGCACGATAGCGGACAGTGGCAGTCAAAATGACAGAAGCATTTCCGATGGTGGGCGGAGACGATATAAAAAGTTACACTAAGAACTCCAATTATCAGGTACTCCCTCCGTCCCGCCCGAAAAGGCAAAGTTTGTGCCTTGCACGAGAATTAAGAAAAGTGATGTAGGAAATAGAAAAAGTGTATAGTGAAATAAATGTTGTTAGTGAAAGGTGATGGAGGAAAGAGAAAGTGGGTTAGGGAATAATTAGTGGATATTTATTGTGAGAGTACAAATGGGTCCCACAAATAAAGAAGTAATAAAAACTTTCCATTTTTGGGTTGTGCCCTTTCAAATGGGACGCCCAAAAAGGAAATTTGTGCCCTTTCGGACGGGACGGAGGGAGTATGTAAGTTGTGATATTATATACGCTAAATAATTTTCCAAGTAAAAGATTGTCTTTCCTGGAATCAGTTGTTTCAGTTGTTTTTACTCACCTATAAATATCATGTAACTCACATGTTCCATCCCAATGGAAGAGTTACATTTTACTGAACATGTAGATTAAGAAAACGGTTTGAAAATCTACCAGTTCTTTAAATTTTCTCTGAAAACATTTTACTCTAGTTACATGGCAGTATTTGAATTCAAACTAGACGGGAAAATGAAGGTTAATTTAGATATTGATTACTCCATTGCTAAAAAGTTTCCTTAAAAAGAAAGGTTGTTCTTCAATGGGATGGATCTAAAAGGAACATGCCCCTCTTTATATTGAGAGGGAGGTTTGTTATATTGGAATAGAGGTACATAGTAGTAATAGTTATAGGATTGCTATGAAAGTTATAGTCTTATATTGAATTCAAATTGAGAAATTGGAAACTGAAATGGTTTCTATGTAGTGATCTATGCAGAGAGCAGTTTCAAACTCAGGAAAGGAGATGATAGATGAGGCAATTGCGGAGAAGTTTGACGTATTAACCCTTATTTCCACTTCAAATACGATCAATATTGCAGATCTGGGATGTTCAGTTGGTCCAAATACATACTTTGCAATGAATATTTTATTAGATGCAATCGTGAAAAAGTGTCATTCTCAATTAGGACTAGCTTCTAAAAATGTGGAGTATCAAATGTTCTTCAGTGACCATTCTTCCAATGATTTCAATATCCTCTTTGTCTCCCTCCCTCCCAATAGGCAATATTATGCTGCTGGGGTCCCCGGATCTTTCTATGATCGATTATTTCCAAGTTCCTCTCTTCATTTTGTGTATTCCACATATGCCCTTCATTGGCTCTCTAAGATTCCCGGAGTTGGTTGACCAAAGCTCGCCGGTGTGGAACAAAGATAGGATTCATGATGGAAGTGCGTCGAATGAAGTGGCTAATGCTTATGCAGCTTAATTTGCAACGGATATGGAGATGTTCTTGAATGCAAGAGGTAACGAAATGGTGGCCGGGGGACTAATGAAACTCACCATGCCTGGTTCACCTAATGGAGTGCACAGATCTGAGACTTCAATGAGCGTGCTGACTGATTTTCTTAAATCCTTTCTCATGGATATGGTTAATTCAGTGAGTCATTGTCAATTGTTGAGCTTACTAGGAAACATATACTCCCTCCGTATTTTGAAAGTACACCATTTTGCTCCGACACTGTTTTTAAGGAAATACTCCCTCCGTCCCACTATAGTTGACACCCAAGGGGTGGGTTCAAAAACTAAGAAAAAAGAATAAAAAAAAAAATGTGTGGTAGAAAATAAAGAGAGAGAATGAGTGGGGTAAATAGTAGTGTTGGTTGAATAAATTGAGTGGTGGAAAATGAAGAGAGAGAATGAGTGGTGGGGTAGAGTGAATATAAAAATATAAAAACTTGGTTATTTTTGGAAGGTGTCAAGTATAGTGGGACGGCCCAAAATGGAAAGAAGTGTCAAGTATAGTGGGACGGAGGGAGTATATAATATTGTCAGTGGAGTGGAGTGGAATAGATGTTGAGTATGCAAAGTGAGGTAGGAATAGTAAGTTGGTAATTGTTGTGAGTATGACAAGTGGGCCCCATTGAATAAAGAATATTATCAACTTTTTATTTTTGGTTTGTGCAATTTTAAATGGGATGCCCGAAATGAAAAGAAGTGCAGTTTCAAAAAAGATGGAGGGAGTTGGCTGTTTGTATTTAGACCTATCTAATATGGCTTTTCTTTGCAGGGATTTATTACGGAAGCTCAAGTAGACTCCTTCAACTTGCCTGTATATTCTCCAACTGTAGAAGAGATCACACAGGTTATAGACAAAAATGGCTGTTTTAGCATTGCAATTATTGAGGTTAATCCTCCAAATTTAGATGTTATCGCGAGCATTCGTTTTGAGAGTCTATTGATGAATCTTAGATCTGCCACAGAAGAAGTTTTCAGAAATCATTTTGGAGAGGAGGTTGTTGATGAGATGTTTGAACAAGCTTCTAAAAAGATGACACAGATTTCTGAGCTGCTGGATTCGTCGTACATGAAAGGGAGCCAATTATTTGCTGTTCTGAAGCACTAGTGATTCAGGTTCGATAATCTTTGGTTATAAACTAAAGCATACTGCTGCTTATATGATCGAAACTATATTTTGTTCATCCATCTTTTTCTTCTTATTTTTGTCTGAAAAGTGGAAATCCAGTTCCAGGATTTTTGTCACTGATTGTGGTTTGGTACTTAAAGATCTTAATAGATTATGGAAACTAGTACATCACCCGTGTGTTAAACACACGAGAAGAACACTTTTTAAAATTTACGTTAAACAACCAAAAAAGTTCAATTATTTGATTAACATTTATTTTTCACAGTTATGATCTTAATTAAAGATGATACTTTACTTTTACAATTTTGAAACTTGAAATTGCGCTAAATATTGTTTTGGTACTTGTACAATCTTAAACCTTACTAAAATAAGGTAGGTTCACATCATTCACATGAAAATCATGAATCCATAGATATGGCTTCACACTGCAGAAAACTCAAAAACTGAATAAATATTACAACCAAAAACCGAATGTCATGAAAAGTGCTAAGCCTCACAGAATATGCCAATTAAATTTTCATAATTTAATGACCAACAACAAAAAAAAAAAAGACAAAAGTTAAGTTGTTTTCAGCCAAAATACCCAAATATAAGTTTTTTACAACCAAAATGAAAAAGTTGTTGAAATTACTCTTTCGACAAATATATGACCCTGGTGCCAATCTTCTTAGGTTTAATCCATTGATTCCATTGGAGCCTTGCAGACCTTCTAACTCTTGGACGTTGAAGTGGACTGCATTGTGCTTGACCTTCAACAACATTTTCATTCAGTACCTAATAAAGACACAACGTTAGTGCATAAATACTAAAAGTACTGAAAAAAAATTATAGTGCAAGTGGAGTCTCTTTATAACCTCATTTGCAGCCACAAGTGTATTTGTCTCTTCCTCATGTAAAGCATGAGACAAATCCTTCAATAACATATCACAATCATTAATTAAAAATTCATATTCAGGAATTACTGGAACAATTTATTTAATCAAATGACATCCTCGCTTGTTATGTCCACTTTTGTTGCACAAACTATATTTTTTTGTTCTTGTCCCATGTGATCCTTCCACTTCAACCTGCAACAAATAATAAAAAAAAAAATTATAAAAAACAACACATTTAAGATACCAACAAATTATAACATGATAACATAAATAAAAATTGTTTACCTCAATACCATCTTGTTCTTTACCCAATGGACATCCCCTTTTGTTATGTCCAATTTTGTTGCACAAACTACATTTTTTTGTTCGTGTCCCATGTGATCCTTCCACTTCAACCTGCAAACAACAAAAAAAAAAAAGTATAAATAAGAACACAGTTAAGATACCAACACATTATAAGATTATAACATAAATTTAAATTGTTTACCACAATACCATCTTGTTCTTTACCCAATGGACATCCCCTTTTGTTATGTCCACTTTTCTTGCACAAACTACATATATATGGCCTTGTCCAATGTGAGGCTTCCCCTTGAACCTTAAACAAAAAATAAAAAAAATATAAGTATAAAGTGCTAATGACGTCTGGCATCAAGGAATAATTGAAATTGTTATTGATGGGCTGCACAATTATCGCACCATCAACACCTGTTTCTTCCATACTAAGCATAGTATAAAGGAGATTGAGTGTTTCCAGTCCTACGGCATATCATAATGGGAACTCCTTGATTGTGAGCTCGACCTTCGTGTACGGAACTAATTAATGAATCCATGAGCAGTAAGCAAACTTAAAAACAAATACTCCCTCCGTCCCATTAGTAAAAGGAAAATTACTGTTCACGCGTAGATTAAGGAAAAAAATAATGATATAAATGTTGTGAGTGTAAAAGTAAAATAGGAGAGAGAATGAGTGGAGGGAATAGTAAATTATAATGGTGTTGTGAGTATTAAAATAATGATAGGAGAGAGAATGAGTGGAGGGAATAGTGAATTTGTGGTTTGTAATGGGACGCCCAAAAAGGAATATTTGTGGTTTGTAATGGGACGGAGGGAGTACAGTTCAGCCAACAATTCCCACCAATGATTTTTATAAACGAAAGTTGGTTAAACACTGGTGAATCGTTTGAAATGCCAAAGCTATTAGAAGAAAGAATCTATCACAACTACATGAAATCTTCTCAGTAGCATTCCTTTTCAATTGTGCACTGTTCCAATAATCTAATAGTAGCTACTATGCAACAAATGTGTATAACAGGAAACAACACATCAAAAATTAATATTCAAAATTCAGTTTTAGTGATGATGCAAACCTGAAGGTGTAATTCCATCAATAATTGAACTGGACTTTAGTTAATCAATACTTCATTTAAACAGCTAGACCTAAGACCTGCAACATAAACATGAAAGACAACACTAACAAAGAGAGAATCAATTGAAACTGTTATATGAGCTATTGCTAGAGGAATATTTCATATGCAACTAACTGACTAAGAAAGTGTCTATCATTAAAATCAATTTAAGAAAAAACAAATTTTAAAGGCAATTTATTATTATAACCATAATAGTATTAGAAATTTTAGAATATTTCGTTGTACACAACAGTAAGTCATATGGAATATTACTTTAAAGAGTATCTGGATTTTAACTCTTTAAAAAAAAAAAAACTGATAAACATCTCTTAAAAATAAATATTTCAGTAAAGAGATTTTTAACCTTGTGGTATCAAAGATTTGTGGAACCACTTATGCATTGGTAAGCAACAAAAGCATGCACATACATATCATGTGTATATGTTTTGAAACCAAAAGTAATTAGTAGTCCCATACTACTCCCTCCGTCCCTAATACATACGATTATAATTATACATTGGCTTTATTAACAAAGGCCCATAAAAATTAAAAGATCAACCGAAAAGAGAGCAAAAAGTTCTTTTAGAAAGATATAGAAATTGTAAAAGCACAACTTCCCCCCCCCTTAAAAATGAAAAAATAAAATAAAAAATCTATTTGAACTTTTATTTTGAAACTGACGAAGTAATAAGCAATTAAGCACACATAATTCTTCGTGCCGCCTCCTACCCATAATTCTAACTTCATATTCAATTCCAAAGTTAACTCAGTCATCATTTTAATTTTATATGAAGCTTATACATATAGAGAGTCCAAAGTTAACTTCATATTCAATTCCAAAGCTTCTGTGGTTAAGGAAACAACAATATACTCCCTCTAATCCACACAGAGAGTCCAGCTCTGAGAAGACCAAATATAATGCATTAGTGTTATACTCATGCTTCAACTTTCGAGCTAAGAATTTGTATGCACCCATTTCAAATAGTGGCACTACACTGGTTCTGAAACTCTGATCAAACACGTAGATGGTGCACCTCAAAAACCAATGACATAATCTTTGGCTCAATAATTATAGAGCATCATATACATATTCAATAGCTATATGAGTTTGGGTAATTTAGATCACTGTTCGGCAAGCATGACTTCACATTTGGCAACATTTGGATTTCCAGCAGAATCATTTAAATCCACATTTGGCAACATTTGTCTATGTGCATCAAACCCCAAGCAAACCCTCGTGGAGAAAATGTTCCCTTACCACATCAACTTTAAGGAGTCCTTCAGGCCTGAATGTCTCAAAACCTTCCCCATATTCAGCTCCAATTGCCTACATACAGATTTTGTATTATTTAATTCCTCAAAAATAAGGGTGATTTTTACTCGCACAAGCACAAGCACAAGCACAAATGGGGCATCCCGAATCAAAAGCTGAAACCTAGAATAAACAGCAATTATAGAAAACTGAAACTCAGAACCCTAATTTCAGAAAGAAAGAAAACTCAAAGAAACTTCACCATATTTATCAAATGATTGCATATAAATTACACCCATAAAGAACAGTATATACATATCCTTCTTGAAAGGGAAAAAATGAGTGGCTTATTAATCAAAGTCTGTTCCATTCCATTCGAGTCAATTTAATAATTCATAAAGAACAGTATATACATATCCTTCTTGAAGGTAGTAGTAGTCTGTGTCCACTTCTCCTACTTGAGGTCCCTTTACCTACAAAGTAGCCAAAATTACGAATATAAAGAGAGAATTTGGCGTAAAATACCAAGAAAAGTAGTAATGTGGAAAAATATTACAAGTGTATATCATGTGGAGAACTAAGGCAGAAATGTACAAATGCTGCTGAAATTGCCTAGAACCTAAAACAGATACTTGATCTGTACTAATAGACTTGACTTGCGATTTTACAAAATTCAAAGGCAGTTAAGCAGATTGTTAATTGAGAAATTTGTGGTGAGTAAAAAAGTGGATAGAAGTAAAGATATCTCACTTCTAGCTTGAATAAAAGACGCTCTTGAGATAAATCTACGTTTGCACTTGTTGAAGAATCTGTCTCCATAGTCATCGTTGATAATACATTTCCTCCTGCACCAGAACCAACTTGCCTCCATCCTGCTGTGACAATACTCTTGCCTTGCTTCGTCAGCTTATATCCCTATCAACGACAGAAACAAAAAAAGAAAACACTACGGCTTATCCCCCATTGCTTAGAATGTAATAACAGAAACTCAACACACTAAAGATAAGATTTTTAATAATACAAATTAGTTAGAAGAGAGAATTGTATGTAAGGCTATCTCCTTTTTTAATTCATGAAAACTATTCGCAAATTATAAATATTCAGTATATATGATATTCATGATAAATCTCTAGTCTCTACTGATCTCGTATAGAAAATATTCAGAACGTGAAACAACTTATGTATTAGCTCCGTTTCTCCAACCCTATGCATTATGGTTTATTTTTCAAATGTGTTGCATGCTAGACTTGCTTTATATAATTGATCAAGTGCAGATTTATACTCACCTTGTGTAATAGCTACATTTCTCCAACCCAACTTACTTTTAAGACGTTACATTTACACAAGCAAATTTATACTCACCTTATGATCTAGAACATTCGTTGGCAGATCTATATTGAGAAAACAACCCCGAGGATAAGTTTTATCCTTCAACGCAGCAAAAATCGCACTAATTATAGGTAAGCACGCCTCGGCAGCAAGCATGAAATCATTGATGTTGCTCTTACCCTCGATCCTGAAGTCAATAACCAAAATAAACCGTTACTAACATAATTAGTTCTCCATTAGACCCTCAAATATCAGAACCATAGAAAATTTGGTGCAAAACGTCAGATGCAAAATTTCCCCGCAGATAGAAAAAAATCCACGTAAGGTAATTACAAGAAAGCTGGCTTAAAATTATCTGAGGAAGCTCATCTCCACATCTCACGTTAATGACTTTGCAGCTGACCTGTTCATCCAAACACGCCAACACGAAAAGCAATGAATTTTAGGAAACAAAATACTTGGTTTTTAGAGTATTTTGTCAACCTGATGTTTTTCTAATTATGAAGAAAAACAACTACTACTAATGAAACTCAACCAAACACAGGGAATACTTACACCAAGGAGATTCTCTAAAACAAAACTTAATTCAATGGCACCAATCCACTCACGCGACCCAATAAATGAGGGGTTGTTGTCTCTCTTTGTGTGTGTCTGAGAGAGAGAGAGCAATAGAATGGTTTTCAATACCTGTGTGAAGGAACATCAATAAAAGTGTAGTGCTGGAGCTTAAACCATGAAACAATAGTCTATAGAGAACGATAAGCACAACCCCATCCCTAACAGATAGACATGTATAATTTGATTAGATCAAAATAAAAAACTGCTCAGTAATTCAAAAAGAGGAAGAATGATAAGAAAATGCATACCCTTATCAAATTATACATGAATGTTCTTGAGACAGACCCAAATATACCAAAAGGTTCTAACGCATAGTGTAAGGGAACATACTGTAAAACAAAATATGCATTCATATGCCGCTATCATATATCCCTATACAACCCCCCCCCCATGTGGCCGAGTTACACAATCAGGATATGGAATTTGTTATCCCAATAAACTTCCGGTTAGAAGGCACCACGAATAACAAATCAAAATGCAAGTTACAACAGAGCTCTTAAAAGTAAGAACATGTTGTCATCATTAAAAGAAAGAAATACATGAATATATTAAAACCCAAAAGGATCATTAATCGAATTTGAGTTATGAAAGTCTCAAACTGAACATAAAATTGGAATAAGTATGATTACCGAGTCATCAAATCCATCTTGAAGGTAATGATAATAGTCATAAGAACCTTGTATCGGAGAGACAACTCCTCCGAAAACTGCACCACATATCCTTGACTTCAAAACATGCACATCCAAGATAAACCAGAAATTAGAAAGACGAAATCTAAAGTTCATCAATCCACTTACCTCCACTGCACATTCAAGTCGTCAGAGCGAATAACACCAAAATTAATCAACCAAACAAAAGGCAATAAACACAGCCACACTGAGTGACACGCTCAAACTCATCTACACCCAGAAAATTGCGAATGAATTAAGGTACTATAAAAGAGGGGTTGGGGGAGGAAAATTAACTAACCCGATGGAGCTTTGGATTTTCTTTTACCGGATTTATGCGAAGAATTCAAAATCATAAACAAAACAAAATGAAATTAAACCAATAGATATCAAATTGAGATAATGGCACCGATCCTGAAGGAGAAGCAGTTGCTACAGCTCCTGTGATTAGAGAAATTGTGAAATTAGGGCTCGGGAGAAAGGAAATTATCAACAAATTGACACTAAAAGACAGCTAAATAGTGAAAATAAGAACGAAAATCTGACCTCTGCTAGGCTTCCATGTCCCCGATTGAGGCTACCGAAAATGAAAGACTTGCCGGAGATGGCGATTGACATTGCTGCTATAATAAAGTGACGCCGGAGAGGGAGTAGAGAGAGATCGAGAAGAAGAGTGAATGGAATTCAAAATGACTCTCCAGATTGCAGTATTGAGAGAGAGACAGAGATATTTTTTTGGAGAGAGAGAGAGAGAGAAATGGAGCAGCTTCTTTGGTAAGCTACAAGAGCTTATTAAATGTTGATTCATAAATCGAGAAAGCATGCAGCAAAATTACATAGAGAATGCTGTTGAGTAATTATTAGTAGTTAGAATATTAAAGTCTAAATTTGTTTCCAGAAATAGATTTTAGTTTTCCCGCTCTTTTTGCTGTTTTAGGAAAGAAAGCTTATTCACTTCAGCCATTATATAGTTATTGATAGAATAAAGTGAATGTAAACACCAAGTCCATCAAAGACTGTAAAATGCTTAAATGGACCCAGATGTGATAATGGTGGTGGCATTGCAGAAATGGGTCTCACCAATTGTGAAAGAAGTGATGCTCTTGATGCAGCAATTGGAAAGGAGGTGGTCTCCCATGAGAACAAGGGGATCCGTCTCATGCATGAGACGGGTCGACCCATGACCCAGACCTCCTGATAAGCGGAAGTTCCAGCACCGAAACCAGCTGGGAAATCAGCCCTGGTGTAATCATCAAAGCCGGTGACCAATACTAACCCACAATAATTATCACTGATCAGTAGCAGAATGGCAAGAAGGAAGCACGATTTAAACTCTGTAATTGCCATAGCGTTTGAATGGTAAACAAAAGAAGGCATGACCCGCCACGTGGCAGCCTCCTATAGGCCAATTTTTTTTCTCTCCAGGACCCATGGGTCCGACCCTGACACGTGGCAGCCTCTCATAGGCCCAATTTATTTATTTATTTATTTATTTTTTTGCTTTTTGCTTTTTTTTTTTTAGTTTTTATATTATTTTTTCGCCTTTTCAGTGGTTTAGAAAAAGTAATAGTTACCATCTCTTAATGTAATGACTGTATACATATAAAGTAACATTGTTCATAAGTAAACGTAATACCTGTTTTAAAAAAACAAAAGCTCGTTTTCATCCATTTTTTCAAATGTAATACAAACTATATGTATTACATTTGAAATGTAATAACTTATGTATATGAATGTAATAGTTTATATAAGTAAATGTAACACTTTGATAGATGAAATTGTAACATATTTCTATAGATAATGTAATACTTTTACATGTATCATGATAAACTATTACATTCATATACATAAGTTTATACAAGTAAATGTAATAGTTTATACAAGTAAATGTAACACTTTGATAGATGAAATTGTAACATATTTCTATAGATGAAATTGTAACATATCCGTCTCATGGATGAGACGGGTCGGAATAACCCGAAGCCCGGACCCATGACCCAGACTCTTTCCCCTCGTGTAAATCAAAGAAGCAAAAGGGTCC
Source organism: Adenophora triphylla var. japonica (assembly GCA_022495995.1). Taxonomy (NCBI): domain Eukaryota; kingdom Viridiplantae; phylum Streptophyta; class Magnoliopsida; order Asterales; family Campanulaceae; genus Adenophora; species Adenophora triphylla. The sequence continues at coordinate 94,656 of JAFEMH010006011.1, forward strand.
AAAGCAGTGAAATTTATGCCATAAACGTTGTGTCTGTTTTTGTGAGTATTTTAACTCGGGCTTAATATATGATTATACCATTACGTTTGAGCCCGTTAACAGGCTAGTTTATACACAAATTGAGGAGGAAGAAAGCCTAAAAGCAAGCACTGAACTGTATACTCAGGCTGCCTTTTTTTTTTTTTTTTTTTTTTTTTAATGTTATAGTACTTAAATTTGAATTTGCATCTGAAATTTAATGTATTCATATAAGAGACAGTGTTTAAAGACTTATTTCTAATTTATTTAATATATTTGTTTATTCATCTGAATTTATTTTCTGAAATGTATATATTCACCATTTAACCTTCTAAAATATTATAAAATTAACAGTCTATTAATAATAAACACTGACTGCTTTCTACACACACAAACACATAATAATGTGCGTCATACCAACTATTACTTAAACAAATGAGAAGTATTACTCAAAATGAAAACAGTTCCTAACACTATTATTAGTTAAAAAAAAAAAAAACAATATTACTTCACAAGTGTAGTACTATTACTTATAGCAATACCAACTATTACTTAAACAAATGAGAAGTATTACTCAAAATGAAAACAGTTCCTAAAACTATTATTAGTTAAAAAAAAAAACACTATTACTTCACAAGTGTAGTACTATTACTTATAGCAATACCAACTATTACTTAAACAAATGAGAAGTATTACTCAAAATGAAAACAGTTCCTAAAACTATTATTAGTTAAAAAAAAAATAACACTATTACTTCACAAGTGTAGTACTATTACTTATAGCAATACCAACTATTACTTAAACAAATGAGAAGTATTACTCAAAATTAAAACAGTTCCTAACACTATTATTAGTTAAAAAAAAAAAAAACACTATTACTTCACAAGTGTAGTACTATTACTTATAACAATACCAACTATTACTTAAACAAATGAGAAATATTACTCAAAATGAAAACAGTTCCTAAAACTATTATTAGTTAAAAAAAAAAAAAAAACTCTATTACTTCACAAGTGTAGTACTATTACTTATAGCAATATCAACTATTACTTAAACAAATGAGAAGTATTACTCAAAATGAAAACAGTTCCTAAAACTATTATTAGCTTTAGGATGAACACATGATCACCATCCGACGACACACAGTGCGAAATTGAGTGAATAGGTGAAAGATTTTTAGTTTGAATACATAAAATAAGCAGAAGTCAGAGAGACCAAGAAATACACAAAACGTTCAATTATGTGTGAGGGAAGATCGCCGGTGAATGGGAGAGAGGGAGAGCTTGGGTTGGACTTGAGCTTTGCCGGCAAGGAGGAGGTTGTTGTTGATTGAGAGGGAGATTAGGAGAGGTTGGATCGGTGAGGGATCTAATTGAGGTAGGGGAAGGTTTAGCCGGAATAACAGAGCTCCCTAACCAATCCTCTTCCACCGAGCTCTCTCCCCCAAAATCAGTTCGCCGGAGCGACCTCCTCACCGGTGGAAATCAATCTCCTCACAACCGGCCTCTCTCTCCTAAGCTCAGATTCTCTCTCTAAACACAAACAGAGAGAGACCGCTCTCTCTCTCTCTCTCTCTAAGCGGTATCAATGGCGACCTAGCTCCTCAACGAACCAAGCTCCCTCAACCGCCTTCATCACTCTTCTCTAATCGGCCGGCAATCCTGCCCCTCTCTCATCTTCGTCTTCCTCTAGTACCCCCAAAACCGAGGCCCTTCATCCAAATCCCTCTCTCTCATATCGATTCAGCGCCCCCACGCTATTCTGGCTTAGCATGCAAGCTTCCATGGCGACCTAGCTCCTCCCAATCGTCTTCTTCACCTAGGTCTCTCCCTAATCTCAAACCGGTGACAACCTTGCTCCGGCCAAGCCCACCATTGGTTCTCTCCTCTAAATCGGCCGGAGCTCCCTAATCCGTCTCCCCACCATTCTCGGCCAAACCCAACGACCGATTTAACCCAATCTCCTTCATCCCCTTCCTCACTGAACACCATTTCTCTTTCTCCATACAAATCGGTGACCCTTCTCTCCAAACACATTAAACGGGCTAATCGATTCCACCGGTTGAGCTCTCTCCCAAAACCGAGCTCCTTCCCCTGTTACAGACCGTAATTGGCCGGAATTACGCCTTCTGCGTATAGAGAGAGAGAGGAGAGAGAGAGGGGTGAGGTCTATGTGATAACTGTGTGTGGATTGGGTTTTCTGAAGGTCTTCTACGTGGTTGGATCTGGCTCAATGGGCTGGGTCATGGGTCAAAAATGACCCGTCTCATTCATAAGACGGGCCATAGTGTTATCACATAAGTTTTTGTCATCGGAAAGGGCTTATATGTGTTCTTCTAGAGGTTAACATACTCCATAATACTACTTTGACAGAACATGCAAAAAAATTGAAGAAAAAATAAATAAATGGCTTCACCCAGACTCGAGCCGGAGACCTTTAGTGTGTTAGACTGACGTGATAACCAACTACACCATGAAACCATTCTGTCAAAAAATTTAAAAATGTATTTTATAACATAGTATTACAATAATCAAGTGATTCATGGAGATTAAGCTTAAATAAGTACCAATTCAGTATCCATGTCTCATGGATATGTTTAATTCAGTGAGGAATTTTCATTTATTGGGCTTTGACTAGCTAGGAAATATTTAAGCTATTTGTGATTAACTAATCCAATTAGCTGCAAGGATCAATTAGGGGAGCCAACTAGACTCTTTCAACTTGCCAATGTAGGTTCTAACTGTAAAAGGTGGTAGGGGGAAATAGGTGTTTTCGCACTACCACTATTCCTCTACCACCATCAAAAGCCCATTTTCTTGCAGCAGGTTACTCAGCTCCTTACATTTTATCACTTGAATCTCTCCATTTTCCTTATTATATCTCCAAATATGTTAATTTGGATAAATGTGTCTCACGTAATTGAATGGGATATTTGAAAATTTTCCCTCCGTTTAATGATTTTGTATGATAGTTATGGAAAGATCTGAGTTTGGGTCTTTATACTTATTGAGAGATTTAGGGCTACTTCCTCAAAATTTGTGCCCAATTCTGATTTATCAGAATATCAAGAGTCCTCAAACAATCAATTCTTAACCAATTGCTACTTTTGGTTCGATTATTGAACGTGATTAAATTGATGGTTTTTTGTTATAATGCAAATTTGGTTAGGTTTATATGAAATGGATGCTAAGTGGAGGATGCCATTATTTGGAGTTGAATGGTAGTAGTTTGGTAAAAAGCATTCGTTGCTCAGGTTATAATCAACTACATGGTAGTTATTTTTTGTAGTGATTCAGAAAAGAAAGAGGAAAAAAAAGACTTCAGTTTGATTGGTTATCTTTGGTAGAGGGCAAGGTTTGAGCTCAGGAAGACGTCTCAATCGTGGAAGTTTTATTCATTTCATTTCTAGGGTCCAATACCTTTTGATATAAATGGAAAATTTTCTTAGGTCAAGGAAAGATGAGGTGGAGAAGATATACTTTATCGAAGAGGAAGGATAGGGAGAGGGAGAGAGAGAGAGAGAGAGAGAGAGAGAGAGAGAGAGAGAGAGAGAGAGAAGCAACTCAATTATGATAAGACCAAAAAAGTGTGAAATTTCATCTCAGAAAGCCTTCCAAAGATCAGTGGAATACCCACCATATCTACCCTCATTTTGCAATATATCCGTTACTTGCATAGTGCTGAGTTATTTTGTGATACTGCTAGTGAGTTATTTTGGTTAAGCACTTTGTTTTCTTCATTCTTTTTTCAAATGCAGCTTAAGGAGGCAAAAGTGCCTGAGACAGAATACAAAATCCTTTCTACTGTCTGAAGTAAGTAAACCTCATTGGGCTAGAAGATTCTCATTGCTAGAGTTGTCTTTCCCATATTTTTCATCTTCAAAGCATCAAATGTTACATATTCATTTATATTTATTTACATCTATTTTATTTTGTTATGCACTTCAACCATTTTCCATTTATGAATCTTAACCATTTCATGTTACTTGTAATCCCATTCACGCATTTTGCACTTAGGGTCATAAAGACAGGTACATAATATGCGTAGCCTACAATCAAAATACACAGTGGAAATCATTTCTCATTAGAGATCTTATAATATGACTGGTACATGACTTTTAATGTCTCAGACATTTGCCTTGTCAATATCTCTGTTTATTTCCAACGTTGGTATTCACTGATAAAGTGATTTCATTTCCATAGTTTGTTATATAAAGGCAAGAATTTACATAACTTTTCAATACAACATATCCAGGTAATATTTGAAGGTTGGAAATGGAGCTGAGGCAGTTAAGGAATCTCCAGTTGCAATACGGCTTGTGGCCTAATTGTATTTCAATATGTGCAACTAACATGTCACACATTTTATCCACAATATTCCAACTAATTGCTCTAATGTGAGCAGTCCTATAGCAACTGACCTTAGGTCAACACTAGACTCCAGAACCACGTAGCTGGATGCAAGATTCATTGGTCACTGATGTAGTCTGCTTTTGCGTGTTTATGTTCCTCTATAGCATGCTTCTCTGGCGCCATTTTGATTGATATCTGGTTTGATATTATGTTGCCTAACAACAAAAGCATGTACTGAGCCAATAGTTTTCACCATGAAACATTGTTATCTTGCTCGCCCAGACTGTTTTGCCACTTTTGAAATTTAAAACATTTTAGAGATAATACCGTCAGAAGAGACCATAACAAACATTCGTGTTATCTATAATTCTGACAAGTTAGAGTTAGAATGTCAGTGGCATTGCATTATTGATTTTGAAAGAAGTGCTCTTTGAGTATATGGAATGAGTGATTAGTTTTTCTGTTTCCAGCAGGGATATGCCATGTATTTTTTATGTTTCAAAGATCCATTTTTATTTCACAAACATAGAGATTTTCTTTTAGTTTTCCGACTTTGGAGAATCTTCTACTGATCTTCTTTAGGTGCATTTGTTGCCAAATAGAGGAACATCACGTTTATGATAAGCAGACAGGGGGCTTGGTGTTGGTGGTGGAATGGTAAGTCGAGATAGTTAATTTTTCTGACTTATGAATCGTTGAAATTCTGCTTTAATAGACATGCTTCCTTAAATGCACTGCACGCTTTATATGACAATCATCTAGTCTTTGTTTGGTCATTGCTTAGTCCTATTAGGTCATGGAATATTCATTGCTTTCTATATCTTGTTAATGTTATACTTCTTTTAAAATATTCTAACTCCTTTTTTTAACTTGAGCATGTTATATTTCTTGTAGCCTTATGGATTTGATGTTTGTGAATCAGAAAGGGGTCATGTCCTTAGAGGATTAGACTTAAGGATTCAAGGCATGCGAGCTGGAGTCCAGGTGAGTAGTTCGGGGCAGAAGTCTGTTTTACATTTTGAAAATTGTCTGTGTAGCATTGCATTTGATGCGTAATCTTTTCGAAGGACGTATTTTTGTCACTCTTTTGGCATATAGCAGAAGCCCATTACTCATCTGATCTCCAAATAGACAAATACATGGGAAAGGGAGAGTGTTGTGTTAGTACTGTTTAATGTTCAGAATGTTTAGTAATACATACCAATATGTCTGTCATTGAGAAAGTATCAACTTATTAGGGGAAAGGAGGGACTATATTTTTCAAAATCTCATGTAAACACAAAAGATTCTTTGTAGAAATTTTTTCTTCATGCCTGCTCTGTGATTTTGTACGATTATCTTTATGGAAATGTAGGCAACATCAATGCCACTATAATGAAACTTAACCTTTGATCTGAAGGTGCAATGCCAGTAGCTAGTTCAGTCAGCTATAATGTGTAAAATGATTCATGATTTCTTGCAGCGACTGCTGATTGTTCCTTCTGAAGTTGCGTACGGAATAAAAGGGGTACAGGAAATCGCTCCAAATGCAACCATCGAGGTCTATTTTTGCCTCTATTTCCGTCCAATCATATAATAAGCTTTGGTTTATGGAAGCAGATATGCTCATTGTATATGTTCGTTTTTTCTGCTATCTAATAGTCGAATCATTGAACTTTAAGGCCTCAAGCATGAACATGCTCCTAGAGGCACAATGTCCTCGGCTCAAAGTCAGCTGCCTCCATGATACATTAGAGCTGTTTACTTTTGATGTGGATTTAGGCCTTGAGGTATGTATGGGAACCTGTCCTGTGGGTGCACACTTACAAGTGGTGACACAGCACTAACATAAATGGATTGTTTAAATAGATGGTAAACAATCAGAAGACTGGTCCATAAAAACAGATAAATAGACAATTTAACACATTAGAATTCCATCAGTTTAGATTGTTCGGAGGGGTCTAATAAAGTGTATATTTCAAACTTGGAAACTTGAAAAGGCGAATGAAATAAAAATCTAAAATGGTATCTCAACAGAGAATATTTCAGTTTTAGCTCGATTGGAGAAATACAATCATAATCCCACCTTTAGGTGGCAGTTGTAGATTGTGTTTATGATACTTTATACTCCATAATCTAGTCGTGTATTGTATTAATCCATTCTGAATCCTGATCATTTAGCTGCTAGCTTGACACTTCCTTCTCCTCTTGCCTCTCGGTCCACTCCTCCCCAAAAAATGAATAACAATAATGATGATAATAATAATAATAATAATATAATAATAATATAATAATAATAATAAATATCATTATAATTAATAAATAAATAGTCCCATCTGCAACCTTTCACACTCTGCCCGGTGCAGACCTTCTGCTGCTACATAGTTGCATGACAGTCAGCAATCTTCTTTTAAGAACTAGAGAAGCGCCTAATTCTAGTTTTGAAAGTCTTTATCTCATAAAAATTGTGGGAGTTTCTATTTGTACCTCCATAGAATTTTTCAGCACCACCAAGCGTGTAGGGAGAGATTTACCACCCAAGTGGTTCTTCCTGGCTCGGATCCAGATCCGGATGATTAAACCAAATAAAGAATAGAAATTTTCAGCCATTTCCTTGTCATTCCGTAGTTGCAAGGCTATGGTAATTTCTTTATCTTGCGTTGGATAAGATTGGAATTCTCTGAATGAAAGTACTTGTACATGTGTTAGAGACATTATCACAGATCGAGAATTGACAAACATTGCCTATAACATATAAAGATCCTGGGTCACTCCCCTTGACATCAATTGGTTTTAAGGTGTAACCTCAGGCTTAATATGGTATCAGAGCTGATCCGTTACACGTGCAGGCTAACGGCCCACGATGTTACTTCGCGCCACCCGATTAATAAGTCCACATTGTAAGCCTTTGGCAAAGCCTGGCTACATGTGAGGGGGCGTGCTAAAGACATTATCTCAGATCGGGAATTGACAAACATTGCCTATAACATATATTTTGGGCTCTCCTTATTTTATTATGGTTTCATAGGATAGATCTATAATGGGACTTCTTCGCCAAACCCACCACCATTCGCTTCCGCCACTCTACCAATCGTTTCTCCCTCCCCCTCCCTCTCCGTCTACTTTTTCTTAAAATTTCGTCACTTCTTCTCCCATGGTCGAACCACTAAACCCTTTCTCCTTCCATGGTCGAACCACTAAACCCCTAGGCTTTTATTCTTCTTCTTCTTTTTGATCCTAACTTCCTAAACGTACTTCTCTTTCTTCTTCCTAACTCTCTTCTTCTTCCAATTCTAATACTTCTCTCAAATTATTTTCTCAAATTATTTTCTCAAATTAACTCTCTTTCTCAAATTGGTCGACCTCTTCTGTCTTTCTAAATTTTTAAATTTAATCTTCTTTCCTTAATACTTACCTCTCTAAAATTTTCAATTATCTCAATGTCACGTTGAGTATTATTTCTCCCCTTCTTAAATTTTTCACTTATTCTTGCTTTCACAGCCGAAACCCTCCCTAAATCCCAATAAAAAAAACGTCATCGCGGCCTAAAATTTTCGTATTACGACGTAAAATCATCGTCATTGCGACGTAAAATCATCGTAATTGCGATGAAATCATCGTCATCCCGACGTGAAATAGTACCTGTACAATATTCTTACTCTTACCCCTTATTAACTCTTCTCCTTATATATTTGTCATTGCGACGTAAAATTCTTGTCACTACGACGTAAAATAAAAAACAAAAATCAGCTCGATGATATCTTCACAACGCTGCTTCACCAAGCTCACCTTCATGGAATTATGTCCAAGATTGGACTCTCCTATCAGCCGTCCATTTTGCGGGGACATGATAGAAATTGTCCAAATCACAATCATATATTATGTTTCCTTATTGTAATAGTTTCCTTATTATTATAATTCCTTATTGTAATAGTATTCATTCTCCTTTTATAATTATATATTTCCTTATTGTAATAGTATTCATTCTCCTTTTGTAATTATATATTTCCTTAATTAGTGATTTCTAGGTTGTATATATATTCATACAATGTTAATAATAAAACTTGAGTCACTCATATCAATTCTTTCTCTCTCTCTCTCATGTGTGAATTGACTTCGTCTAACCATCCTTTATTCTATTAACATGCTCTCTCATATCTATGTTCGTTTTAACTTATGTTAACTAATGATGCTAATGATTTGTCAATATATTAGTTCCTATGCTACTAGGCTTTGTTAAGGGAAAACGGGAATATGTATTGCCTGGCTTAGAAAATGACCCCTTTCTTTTTTAATAGGTAAAGTAGATTTCTTCAAAGATTTCTGGACATCAGTGGATGTCTCTTTGAAAATTTTGGCTAGATTCTTCAGCAATTTTAGGTTGTCACTTCTCTCCTGTTTATGGATTCGCTCACAATATAAATTTACAGCTTACAAGTGAGATTACTACCGAATGGTTTTGCACTTTCTGCTTCTCTTGATTAAATAAAGAAGCTAAAATGGTATCAAGAAATATTGCAGATATTAGGTGGACAAGAAGTCCACCCCAAAAGTGGGGAAGTGTAAGGAAGAACTATATATTCCCTTCTTCCCAAAAAATGGGTTCCTGCTTTCAGAGTCAAACTTTAAAATATATCTTCACTTCTATAAATTTTATTTAAATTGAACTAAAATTGTATCTTCTTATGTATGATACATAAGAGCAAATTACGTTTACGAAACGATAATTGTTTTGAAAAAGTGGAACGTTATAGCTTAGATTGAGAACGGGGCTCCTTTCTAGAACAAACTAAAATAGAAAGTAAGAATGGTTTATGAGATGGTCGGTGTACATAAATAGGAATAAAATTAATACTTAACAACAGCTGTCCAATCTGTGTGGATTTCTAAACCCTCCAACCAAACCATGAATTGCGGACTTCGATAAAAAAGCCAGGAAGAACACCCTATTCCTCATTACAGATGAAGAAATTACAAATAGCCCTTGAACTGTCAGACCTGGACTTCAAAACAGAGAAAAGATAATATTCATAGCGTTTGAATAGTCAAGTAAACTACCTTGAGAAGCATACTATGCATGTAATTTGTATTTTATGTTCAAAAGCAGCTCCCATAACCCCTACAGACAGATATCTTTTTGTTTTATATCAGATGATACTTTCTGTGTGTTACAGATGTTGTCTAACAATTGCTACACAAACTATTTCCTTTTATCTATAAGATTATGATTGCTGTAGTGTACTCATACTCTTTGTTCTGCTAACTCTTTATCTTTTTCTTGAATTTACGTTATTTTTTCCCACTATTTTCATATTTATATCAGCTTTCTAATCTTCACTAGTCATTTCTTAATACTAACTGCATGTAGACATTGAACTACTGTCCATCAAACAGAGCCATTTGGGTATGCATGAAGGATTTTCGGAAACAAATTCGTTACAATCTCCATTGGCATTTAAATTTTCCAATAATACGGAGTATTTGGTTCATTATATTGGACAGGTCCCCAGTCAAAATTACTGAAGGATAACACGAATATGTTCTCCAACTGCCTTTTATTTTGGATCACTAAGAGAAAAAGCCTACAACGTTGGTGCAGCAATTGGAATATCACCTAGTCTTAACTTTCATTGTGGACCATGAAGCTGCCTTTTGTATATTCCAAGACTGCAAAGTTCATTCCTTGAATATTTGGTATCATCTTTTTTCAATTCAAAATTGTGTATGTATTTTTCTTTTTGTATTTCCTTTCTTTTTCTTCAAACATCATAATAGAAATAGTAATTAGTATATCCAATAGTTAGGTGGAAGTAGCTACCGAGCCCCAAAAGTAGCCTCTTGCATTTAAATGTGAAGGAAGGTTGTCTACATTAAACCTATGTGGGCCCAGTCCTTCCCTAAACCCCACACATAATGGGAGCTCTTGTATCATCAGGTTGCCCTTTTAGGTGGAAGTAGCTACTGGGACTTGGTAACTTGAGCAGGTTGTTTTGTATGCAATTCTCCATTTTCATTATTATTTTTTTTATTTTTTTTTTGTATTTTACTGTCATTAGTGCTTCTGTTACTAAATGGTTACTTAAGAAACACTAAATGGTTTTTCCTTGAAGTTAAGGAGAATCATGGTTTATGGTTGAGTTAAATATTACGTTATTTATTCTTACTGGTCTTCATCATGGTCATAATCTGGATTAATTTCCATATAAAAAATTGTTTTGTGATGAATACAATGATATATGAGACACATTTGTACTATGATTCTTTATTGCCTTTATTAATGTATAGAATAATGGAATAATTTTGTGAATGCTCCATTTTATATTTTCTTGTGCACAATACCTGTAAATGATTGCTTGTTTCAGTGCTATTATACTTTACCATTCCTTTAATTTATGAATAATTTCTCTAACGGGATAATTCATGCTATTTCTGTCTTTCTTTATGCAAAGAATTAGCTCATCCAGAAGGAGGTAAGTATTGGAATACAGCCTCGTATTTTTGGTAAGTTATCGAACAACCCTTCAGTTGATTCCATCCTTAATGCTGCACCAATAAAAAGAGCCTACTGCCAACAGTTTGTAGTTCCGAAACAGATTCTTGCAACTACTTTTTTGAAATTTTTATTTCGCCCACTTCATGGATTCTGGGGCTTATACATTCCGACTGCACAGAAGTCCAACTTTTATAATAGATGAGTTACATTTTATAAGAATAATAACATGAGATGCATTTTATATTGTAACATGAGTTGCATATTATAGTAACATGGTTTACATTTTATAGTAAGAGTTTCAGACTTCTGTGCAGTCTGCACAGGCCCAATCCTACTTTATGCTCTTTCGATAGCCTATATTTACCACTACCCTCCTTCCCCTTTTCACACCAAAAACTAACCATGACTATACCAAAGAAAAACTCACGCCTCCTTTGTAACTCTCTTTTGTTTCTTTATTTCTTCCATTTCTCTTCCTCCCAAAAGACCTGCTCAGATTGTGGTACAATAGAAGTACCATACCCTTTAAGCACAAACCCCAGCTGTGGTGATCCCGACTATTCTCTTCGTTGTGATCCCCACTCTCAAAAACTCTACTTTGATGCCCTCAACGGAAGTTCATATCCCATCGTGAAAATCAATCCCTCCTTGCAACGAATGGTGGTTAAAACATCACCATGGTTGCCTGGTAAGTGTGTGAATCAAGATATGTCAGTGAGTGAGGGACTTAGGTTAAACCAAACACTTCCCTTTAACATCACTTCCTCAAACACTATCTTTCTTTTCAACTGTTCCCCCCGTCTCTTAGTCTCTCCTCTTAATTGCACTCCCTCTAGCCTCTGCCATGCGTATCTAGAGAGGTCGGGACATGTTGACTTTGACGGAGCTCTCCAGTGTGCAGGTGGGGTCAACCCGTGTTGTACTTTTATTGCAGGTGGCATGCCGTCAGCGTACAAGATCCGGCTGCATGATTCTGGCTGCAGGGCTTTTAAAAGCATCATAAATTTGGATAGTGAGAAACCTGCAAGTCAATGGGAAGAGGGTTTGGAAATTCAGTGGACTTCTCCACCGGAACCTGTTTGTAAGTCCCAGATTGATTGCATTGGTGCTTCTAAGTGTTCGCCTTTGGCTGAAAATCGTGTCTCTCGTTGCCTTTGTGATCTGCATTATTATTGGGACCCAGTTCTTGGACTCTGCATGAAAAAGAAGAAAAACTCAAAGTCTGGAATTACTATAAAGATTACAGCCGGAGTAGTCTCCTTCTTTAGTCTTGCTGCAATAATCGCTGCCATAACTGTGAGAAAATCAAGAAACTTTTCCCGCCAAGCAAAGCTTAGTAAAGCTAGAGAAGAGATGTTCAAATCAAGCAATGGCATGAAATTTGCGAGAATGTTTAGCTTGAAAGAAGTCAAGAAAGCATCAAACGGGTTCTCAAAAGATCGGATTTTGGGAATTGGGGGTTTCGGAGAAGTTTATAAAGGCGAGCTTCAAGATGGGACGGTAGTGGCAATTAAATCAGCTAAAGTTGGTAATATAAAGAGTACCCAACAAGTACTCAATGAAGTAGGAATTCTTTCTCAAGTCAGTCACAAGAATCTTGTTAGACTCTTAGGCTGCTGTGTTGAAGGAGATCAGCCATTTATGATTTACGAGTATATTTCAAACGGAACTCTACACGATCATTTACACGGTAAGTACTCAACTTTTCTTGACTGGAAATTACGGCTGAAAATTTCATTACAGACAGCTGAAGCTTTGGCTTATCTTCACTCTGCTGCTCATACTCCTATATACCACAGAGACGTAAAGTCAACTAACATACTCTTAGATGTTGACTTCAATGCAAAAGTCTCGGATTTCGGGCTTTCAAGATTGGCTCGTCCAGGATTGAGCCACGTGTTCACTTGTGCCCAGGGAACGATAGGGTACCTTGATCCCGAGTATTACAGGAACTACCAACTAACAGATAAGAGTGATGTCTATAGTTATGGTGTTGTGTTGCTTGAAATGTTGACTTCCCAGAATGCCATTGACTTTTCGAGGAGTGAAGATGATGTGAACTTGGCTATTTACGTTAGTCGAAGGGTTGACTCGCTCATGGAAGTCATTGACCAACGTTTGACCGGGAAGGAACCTTCTTCTCAGGTAATGACTAGTGTGAAGCTTTTCTTGCAGCTTGCACTTTCTTGTTTGCGAGAGAAGAAAGCAGAGAGGCCTACCATGAAAGATGTTGTTCAAGAGCTCCAATCGATACTCGAGATGGTGAATCAAGAAGAGGTTTCTGCTCAGGCAAGTGTAGAGATTGTATGAATTTTACCAGTACTTGGGTGTTTGACTTTTTTTAAAAGGTCAATATTAAGATATAAGCATGTTGTGTATGTAATATATGAATGAATATTCAAGTTGTAAAGATTAGAAAAGGGGGTGGAATTGGAGAATATGGTTGAAATGATGAGAAATAAAAGCCTTGATTTTGTAATACCCACAAAGAATTTAAGTGATTTCTTAAGTCTAGGATGGATTTGAGTGGAGGGGGAAGAAAAAAAGTATGCTTACCTTTTGGAGAAAGCAAGAATTTTCCAAAATGGGATTGTAAAGAATCTAAAGGGATTTATAATGGGAAAGTGGGGAAAAAGGTAAGGTAGCTTTAGGGAATGGGCAAAGCATTTGCCTTCAATGTGTTTTTGCTAAAGATTTGAACATGTTAAAATGGGGTAACCATTAATTAGTGGTTAATTACTTTGCTTTACTCCTTTTCTTCACTCACTAGGTGTGTGGGGTTGTTTGGATTTATTACATATTTGAAAAAAGATTTTGTTTTCACGTCATTTTCCATAACATATATTTGTTGGAGCTGCTTTATTTATATAGTGGTAATTTTAACATCAAAGAAATTCGAATAAACAAATAATTATTTTTTTCAACAAATCAGTGATAGTTATATTGACCAAACTATCCTCCGACGTTTGATACAACAAAATCTAACAAAAGTGGTATCGACAAAACCAAATTGAATCAAATTTGAACGATAGACAAAATATAACATAAGTGATATCAAAATATAGGAATACATCTAACATACTCCCTCCGTCCCACTATACTAGACACCCAAGGGGTGGGTTCAAAAACCAAGGAAAAAGAATAAAATAAAAAAAATGTGTGGTGGAAAATGAAGAGAGAGAATGAGTGGGGTAAATAGTAGTGTTGGTTGAATAAATGTGTGGTAGAAAATGAAGAGAGAGAATGAGTGGTGGGGTAGAGTGAATATAAAAATATAAAAACTTGGTTATTTTTGGAAGGTGTCAAGTATAGTGGGACGGCCCAAAATGGAAAGAAATGTCAAGTATAGTGGGACGGAGGGAGTATACTATAAAGTGAAGATCCCCCAACATAAACTCTATCTTGATGGTGGGGATGGTTCTCAAAACCTTTGGCCATATCATTCCGCCACATTGCTGAAGATTATTTGTTGCTTCATGGTTTTCGGGACTAGAAATGAGCTGCCATGTGGCATCCGCGTTAGAAGCCAATGAGAAGTCGAAACGTAGCAAACTCACTATAAGGGGAAAACATTCACTATAAGGGGAAAACATGTAGTAGATATTTTATAGAATGAGAGCAAGTCAAAAGCAAAACATTGCTAAATTGAGTGTCATCATTGGTTTTATTAGTCTTCAAGTTCATTAGTGTTCATTCAATGTTGGCATTATAGTGTACATGCTCATAAAATAAGATATAAATCTCCATGCGACAACAAAAGTAAGGGTGTGTATTGCAATTTGCAAGTCAATACATTATGTAACGACTAATCGCTTCCTGACACGTGGTTCTTTAAAAATAAGTTGATACAAAGTAAAATTTATAGGATAAAAACATGCTTTGAAAGACTACCTGAGCATGGCAAGATTTGACTGCTCATGTAACATGGTTTGCTCGTGTATTTGAAAAATTTGTCTCCTTAAATCTTAAATATATGAATTTGATGTTTTGCTAGTGTGTTTGAAAGAATTGTTCCTTAAATCTTATATACAGGAATTTGAAACTGTTGCTCCAAATAAATGTTGTATTCAACGTACGAAATACAGTTTTATATCTCGACTAGACTGCGCTACAGAAAAATGGGATATGTGGCAAACCGTTGACTGCAAGTGATCAACGCATATACTCCCTTCGTCCCGGTAGAAGCTTTCCATTTTGCCATTTTGAGTGTCCCGTTAAAAGCTTCTACTTTCCTTTTTTGGCAAAGAATCTTTACTAGTTCCTTCACTCATTCTCTCTCTTACATTATTTTCATACTCACAACACCATTATAATTTACTATTTCCTCCACTCATTCTTTCTCCTATTTTCAAATTACACTCACAATATTTTTTCTTCCCACCCATTTTCTTAATTTGCGTGCAAAGCCAAAAGTGGAAAGCTTATGTTGGGACGGAGGGAGTATACTACAACAGTTCTTGGTCATGAATATGAATATAGTTATCCAATATTTTGTGTATCTAAAAAATGACAATTAGAGATAATTGACTAGTAAATAAAAGATACCCAACACACTGTCGATGAGTAATTTATCCTATTTTTTATTTTGCCAATATTATATTACCTCCGTGAGTAATTTATCCTATTTTGCCAATAATATATTACTTACCTACGTCTTAAATTAATCTTCTTACTACTTTGAATATACGCAGTTATTAAGAAGAAATAAATATTGTGATTGAACGGTATAAAACGAGATACGAACGTGTATTATGGCCGGATAAGGTCCAAGGGATTGTGCCCAAAATATAATTTATACAAGTCTCAAATACGATAAAGGGAGTAGGCTTTTCCTACCTTTGCTCATGTTTCATCCTCGTCATTCCCAGTTCTCACCATGTCGACCTAGACATAGCAGAGCGAATAAAGACTAATGCCCAACAAAACTGCATGCCGACAAGGTATAATCATATAGGCCGAGGGATGACCTCCTTTGAACACGAGTAGCCCATCCTCGGTTGTCAACAAGATAAGGAATGGGTTTCCCCATCCTTTACAAATCTCTTTCTCGGCTCACGTTAGGCTGACCAGGCCATATATGACGAGTAGCTCCCCTTCAAGGCGAACATGCATAATATGTTGTCTAATTCTACTCAAATAAGAATTGTGAATAGTTATAATCCTCCTAGGATTATAACCTGTTGTGCAATCGCAGCGGAAGCTATTGACAAGAACCAAAGAACACACACAAGCAATTGAGAAATCGAGAGAGAAAGAGATCAAATTGGGGTTATGAATTTTGGATGCTTTTATATTACTCTGTGCAATAATCTGTGGTGTTTGCATAGGTTACAATCATATATATATGAGACAAACCCTAGCCCAACAACTAATATAAACGAATATAGAAAAGCCCGCAAACTGCTTCAGCCCGTCACCCAGGCGCCCGCCTGGCATTTTCCCAGGCGCCAGCCTCGCGACGAATGCAGTAACCAAAAAGTCTCTGGAGCCGAGCGCCCGCCTCGCATGAATCCATGCGGCCGCCTCAACTTGTTCCAACGCAGACCAACCTACTGCCTTTGAGGTGCACGCCTCAAGCTATCCCAGGCGGCCGCTCACTACCGCTGAAGCTCCACAATTTGATGATGTTCCGTAATCCATATCGCGGGGCCCTTTGCCAGGACATCGAGCCATTACATCCAACATAACCTTATCTCACACGCTTTCTTATCCAACAAGGATTTTACAATGCTATGCCTTTATAAACAAGCCATAATTCACATAATTTGGTAATCTATTTTTTGACTCTAAACTCTTGTCAATTGATTTCTCTCTCTAAACACAAATACTTACTCTCACGCCGTAGGGCATTCGCCGGTGAAGCCCGGCTTAGTTTACGTGTCTGTTCTTCTTTTTCAGGCTATTAAATCATACATGATACAACCTGCCGCTGGATTTGGACTGATCTGAACGTTTTTGGCATCATCAGTTTTGTTCCATTGTCGAAAAACGATTCGAAACACCCATTAAATAACTTGAAAAAATCTGCTCCACTCTCCTAATTCTAATGAAAGACGGACATACTGCTAGTATTAATCCTGAATATGATAATGTTCTTGTGGAAGAGATTTATGGCAACACAAATACTGCTTTTCCTCTTGTCAATAGGGAACTGCCTTCTCCACCACCGCTGATTGATGGACTGCCGCCCCTAAGAATGAATATGCGTTCTAGGGGACAGCTAATAATCGAGATAGTGTAGACGAACCCTCCTCATCGTCGGCACCGAGGAAGGCCTGTCGGTAGCCAGATGATGAGGAACGCTGCCCAGGGAGGAACTGGGACTTCCTCCCACAGGTTGATCGCAGAACTCTATTGCATTAATAGATGGAAACTTTGAAACGAATTTATGAAACGCAAAATGTCTTGCTACAGTTAGATCCTGAACATTCTCTGGTTTAAATCATGAGGCCTACGAGGACTGAAAATTCCCTTGGAGGGCAGAGTCAGGTTAATAGGCGTGGTAGTCAGGGGGATGGAGAAAATCTTCCTCGTGTCCAATATCTCCCTCACCTTGGCATCTCTGGTAGATCCAGACAAAACCCCCAAGATGTCCCTCCTCGTCATAAGGCACATGGGAATGGCAACATAAGAAACGAGGTAGATTTGAGAAGTCACTTGAACTAACAAAGGGACCTGGAGGTTAATTCTGCTGACCTAAAAGCAAGGCTCAGTCATGCAAGGCATAAAACCCTTACTCGTCGTAATACCCCTCTTTGGCCTAGGAGCCCTCCTCGTCCTAGGAGCCCTCCTCGGCCAAGGAGCCCTCCTCGTCACAGATCACCTCCTCGTCCTGAATTGGCACCTAGAAGGGACAGAACACCATCTGGGCATGGGGACAATCACCAGGAGCGTGAGGAACATAGTAGAGTGAACGGACACAAAAAGAAAGAAAGGACCCACCATGGCACCATAGCTCTCATTTTAGCTTAGGGATCGATGCCAGAGAATTATTACTCTTGAAAAGAGATTAGGTGAGATGGAAATGGGGAAAAAGGAAGTGGACGAAGATGATACCAGTGCCACCCGTCCTTTCTCCCACGTATTAATGATCTACCTCCCAATCCTGATCTTAAAATCCCAAGTTTTGATAAGTATGCGGGAACCGCCGATGCACGGGATCATGTGCAAAGTTTTGAATCCACAATGGCCCTCCTCACTAAAGCAGATGACATTCTCTGCAAGGCATTTGCGAGTACCTTCTCCGGAACAGCTTTGTCCTGGTTTCGTGAGCAAAAGAAGAGAAGCATCGATAGCTGGAAAATTATGAGGAAAAGGTTCCTGGACCAATTTGCCACAACATGGAAGAGAAAGAAGAGATTGACAGATCTTGCTAACATTGAGCAAGGAAAGAAAAAAACGACGCTGAGTTACTACAATCGATTCAGAGTCATGGCTGACCAAGCGGAGGAAAGCCTGACAGACCGGGAGGTGATCGTTTGCTTTGATTCCGGATTGAGATCTGGGCAGTTAATCTATGAACTTTCTTCCAGAGAGCCTAAGTCTAAATCTGATTTGTACAAGGTGGCTTACGCCATAGCTATGGCATAAGAGAAAAGTAAAAAGAGGTCTGAAAAACTAGAAGCGGAAGCAGCTGGCACCCACCAAGCTTCGAACGGGAGTGGATACAAGGGGAAGAATAGAACTCGGCTTACTGAAAAAGCCGAGGTTTTTACCCCCCCTCACCAAACCTATAGCAGAGATCATGTAGTTGGTGAATCTACCAAGTCCCCGTCCAATTGATAAAAGAACAAAATACACCCGTGACAGCTTCAAGTACTGTGACTTTCACAAGGACCACGGACACGACACGGAAAATTGCATCTTCCTCAAGAGAATGATCCAGAGATGGGTAGACGAGGGAAAGCTAAATCGCTACGTTATGAGAAAAGATAGCAAGCAAAAAAGAAAGGATGACGATGAAGATGACAAATATGATAAAAGGGAAGACATACCTCATAGGGGCAAGCTCCATATTATAAGGGAGGAGACTGTATATAATAAAAAATTGAAAGATCAGATCCATTAACTAAGTAAGGTCTATCACATCCCCGCCTGGATTCATAAGGAATAGTAAGTCATCAGTTTTTCCCCTAATAAACTAGCCGGAAGTCGCGCGGCTCGCAAACAACCATTGGTAATCAAAGGGAGGATTGACAACTGTGAATATGAGAGACTCCTCATAGACTCAGGGGCCTCTCGGAATATTCTGTATTACTCATACATTCCAAAAGATGAATCTGATGGATAGCATGCGGGAGCCATACATTGGAAGACTAGAATGCTTCACAAACAACAAAGTCAGTGCCATGGGAACAATTGACTTATTATTGGAAGTAGGAGAACAACCCTTCCAAGCAGAGGCCACAGTAACATTCGTGGTCAAGGATCTGGCAAGTGACTACCATGCCATCCTAGGCATTCCAAGTCAAGGCAAACTTGGGTTGGTTGCCTCCCTCCCTCACCAACGAGTTAAATTTTCTACTCGTGCTGGAGTCGGATGTGTGAGGGCGACCCCCAAAGACTTCTTGGAGCATTTAATGAGGAGCAGAAAACCATCCAAAAAGGTGGAGGTAGACACGCCAGAAGATAATCTAAAGATCTCTAAGTCTGTAAAGACTACTAGCACCAGTTCTATACTGGATCTGATTTTTGAAGTAGAGGATGAGTACCACATGATCCTAGATATACATGAAAATAATGACATAGTTATGTCTGTCCCAGATTTAGCCCCTCATCTCGTCAGCGGCCAGAACTCGGGGGCCAACCCTGACTTGAGACAAGGAGAGCTACCAGACGTATACGAACTAGTGGAAATGGAAGACCTAGACATAAATGGTGAGGAAGGTAGAAGGTTTAGAGAAATAATCATCGAAACATTGCAATTTCGAGACGGTTTAGAGATGGATCCCATAGACGAATTGGAAGAAATCATACTTAATCCCGACTATTCAGAACAAAAAATAAAAATCGGGGGCCAGCTCTCCCCTGAAGAGAGGGAGGAAATCATCACCCTCCTAAAAAATAATCTTGATGTCTTCGCCTGTAAGGTCGAGTATATGAAGGGAATTATGGAAGAGATAGCCCTCCACAAATTGGAAGTTGACCCGTCTGTTAAACCTATCAAATATGCAAGGAGAATTTTTGCAAATAACAAGGAAGATGCCATCAAAGAAGAGGTGCAGAAATTACTAAGTGCAGAAATTATCATGGAAGCAATCTACCCTGTTTGGTTGGACAATATTGTGATGGTCAAGAAACATAACGGGAAATGGCGAATGTGTGCCGACTTCAAAGATCTCAATAAGGCCTACCTGAAAGACAGTTACCCTCTCTCCAGAATTGACAAGCTGGTAGACTCCATTGCCATACATAAAAGACTTAGCTTCCTATATGCTTACTCTGGTTATCACCAGATCAAAATGGCTAAGGAAGACATTGAGCAAACGGCCTTCCAGGCAGATGGAGGAATTTATTGTTATACCATGATGCCCTTTGGGCTCAAAAATACGGGCGCACCTACCAGCGAATGGTCAACAAAGTATTTGGGGAGCAGATAGGTCGTAATATGGAAGCCTACATAGATGACATGGTCATCAAAACTAGGAGTGGCGGTCAAGCCCCTGACTTGGAGGAAACTTTTGATAACCTACGAGCAAACAGCATGAAACTGAATCCAAGTAAATGTGTGTTTGGGGTGACGGTCGGAAAGTTCCTATGCTTTATGGTATCGCAAAGAGTAATTGAGGCAAATCCAAAAAAAATCAAAGCCTTGATAGACATAAAGGAACCTACCAACATCAAGGAGGTTCAAAGACTGAATGGAATGATAGCTGCACTTGGGAGATTCATAACAAAATCTGATGAAAAATCGTTGCCTTTCTTCAATGTCTTGAAGGGGACCAAGATCTTATTCTGGACATCTGAATGCTCAGAATCATTCAAACAGTTGAAGGAGAACTTGGGATCCCCTCCTTTGTTGAGGCCCAGTTATTGGAGAGATGATATACGTCTTACTAGCAGCAACAGACAACGTTATAGTTGCGGTATTAGTCCGGAATGAAGGAACCACACAGAAACCTATCTATTATGTCTCCAAGTCACTATCAGATGTGGAGAGCATGTACTTCCACGCAGAAAAGATAGTCTATGCCCTAGTCATAGCAGCAAGAAAGCTACGAGCATACTTTTCTGCGCATCCCATCACTGTGTGTACTAATGCACCCTTGAAGAAAATCTTACATAAGTTGGATTGCTCAAGACGTCTCATTAATTGGTCTATCGATCTCACTGAGTTTGATATCAGATACCAACCTAGGAAGACACTCCTAGCACAGCCTCTTGTCGATTTTATGGTTGAAACCACCTTTATATGTGAGCACGACCCCACCTCCCATAAGCGCAAAAAACCTTCGGGGAAAGAACCGATCATCGAGCTCCCATCCAACTGTTGGATCTTATACACGAATAGTTCAGCCTCTAAGGAAAGTAGTGGAGCTGAAATTGTACTAGCAAGTCATGATGGAGAGCACACCATCCAAGATATAATTAGGTTCAAGTTTCCTGCCTCCAACAATCAAGCTAAGTACGAGGCCCTGATATTCGGCATAGAGTTGGCATCCTTCTATGTAGCAACTAAAGTCGTCGCCGTTTATGATTCCTAACTCGTAGTCAAGCAGATAAAAGGAGAGTATAACACTCAACACCCCACACTTACGAAGTATAAAGACATAATCCTAGACATGACGAAAAAGCTAGAATTTTTTAAAATAAGTCAAATAGGAAAGGAGGATAATCAAGTGACAGATGTTCTATCTAAACTGGCTACTATTGACGTGGCAGATCCCGACTCTAACTCACTCATAATGTTCGCCGAAGAACCTGCCTACAAAAGACTACAAGTAATGTTTCTAGATGGGGAGGAGAGGTGTTGGATAGATTACTATATGTACTTCATTGAAAAGAACCAACTCCCATATGATGAAGCATGTGCTAGACTTATCAAGAATAAGTCAGTATGGTTCACAGTGATGAATGGAATTCTCTACAAAATATCATTCACAAAGCCCCCGCTGAGGTGTGTCTATCCCAAGGAAATAGAAAATCTCTTGGCATAAGTCCACGAAGGCATTTGTGGTAGTCACCCGGGGGCTAGAACCTTAGCCGACAAAATCATCACTCTAGGTTACTATTGGCCAAACATGAGAAACGACTCGCAAGGCTACGTAAGAAAGTGTGACAAGTACCAGAGTTACTCTGACATTCCTAGACTTCTAGCAGTGGAGCAGACTCTTATAATACCTACGTGGCCATTTGACATGTAGGAAATCGACATCATCGGACTCTTCCCCCCCCCCCCGCCCGAGATAATTGCAAGTATGTGATCGTGGTAGTCGATTACTTCTCCAAATGGATTGAAGTCAAGGCCTAAGCCAAAATAACAGAGGATAACACATTCAACTTCGTCCATGACTTCATCTGGTGTCGCTTTGGGGTTCTACACACTATCATTTCAGATCACGGTCTCCAGTTTTCTAATGCATTCACAACAGAGCTGAACAGACTAGGAGTCCGACACATCAAGTCATCTGTGAGCAGACCTCAATGCAACGGACAATCAGAAGCAACCAACAAGTTGGTGCTAACAACCCTAACTAAGAACCTTGAAGGGAGTGACGGTAGATGGTTTGACGAAATTCCCTTAGCCTTATGGGCAGTTCACACAACCACTCGGGGGGCCAACCGGGGAAACCCCATTCGCATTAACCTTCGGTTTTGAGGCCATGGCACCAGATGAGATGGCTATCCCTACGATAAGAATTTCGAACTATAATGAGCAAGCCAACAAGGTCAACATGCTCCTAGACCTATACCTAGTATATGAAAGAAGACTAGCTGCTCATATGAGGATGGTGAACTACAAGCAAAGAAGTAAAGCGTATCATGACAAAAGGGTTAACAAGATAGTATTCCAAGTTGGTGATTGAGTACTTAGAAAAATTGAATGAGACTGCGGTATTAGCGGTATGGGGCGAGTTCGTGATATACAAGTTAGAAGTCGGAAGTTTGGATGAGACCGCGGTATTAGTGGTATGGGGCGAGTTCGATCTAGAGTTCTCGAGCTTAGTTGATTTGGTTTGTACCAGAGCAATCTTGGGTTCGGCCCAGAAGATCTGGGCTCATCAACACCCCTATATTAACCTCCATAATCTTAGACCATCTACAATGGTTTCAATACCCTCACAACATTCAACACCCACTTTAACACTCCACATCAGCTTATCTCTCTTCCACCTAATAATTCAACACCCCATTCAATTTTTAACCCTACAATGGTTTTGTTTAATAAAATTCAACACCCTTCCAACTCATCATTCTATACCCCACAACTTTTATTTTTTTTATGATTAGTAAAATAATAATAATTATTATTATCATTTATAATTAAAAAAATACTTCATACTTAATTAATTTTTTTAATTGCAATTAAATAAATACGAAAAATGACGATAAAAAAATACTTCATACTTAATTATTTTTTTTCATTTTGGAATCCATTTCACTAAAAAGAGGGGTTTTTTTTGTGAAAAATGAAGGATAATTGAGAAATTTATATAGTGTTTTTTTTTCTGTGTCCAAATCAAATGAAAGAGGACTATTTATAGAGAAAAAAAATTATGAATTTTGGTGTAAAAAAATTATTATTTTTTATATAAGATAATTGCCTTTGAAAATTTAGATAAGATTTGGAAAAAAAAATTCATTGACCAATTATGCTGTGTCAAGTGGCCAAATCAGAAAAAAAAAAATTCCTGCACCAGACGCGCTTCTGTCGGGCGATGGCGTGCATGCGCCAAAACCGGCCTATCAGGTGGTGCCTGTAAGTACCCAAATCCGGATCGTCCAAATCCGTCAGAAAGTTAACCGAAATCCGTTAACTGGCCCGCTCCAGGTTAACCGGAACTCGTTAAACTCCCCGTTGTCGTGCCAACGAGACGTCCCTGGACTGCCCCGTGCATCCCGACGTCGAACCGTACTTAACACGTGTCATCTCACGTAAAAGTATGGCTTTCCCTGAAAAACGCGTTTTTCGGCACTTTTCGGGGGCATTTCGAACATTTTCCGGACTGTTATTTTAAAAAACGGACAAAATCGGGACCGGGGAACGAACTCCCATAAGGCTGGTGACTCAGAGGGCACGTGGCAGCCATGCCACCTCCCTCTAGTCACCCTTCAATCACAAATCAAGGCCAAAAGACCAAAATACCCCTGATTTGCAAGCCAAGTCCGGTCGGACTCCCTGTGCACATTTTCTGAAATTGCCAGCAAGTCCTTCAAATTCTCAAAATACCACAAAACCCCCTGGATTCAGGCAAAGTCCGTCCGGACTCCTACTGCATTTTTCACCTATAAATAGAAATGGCTGTCAAAGCCAAAAAGAGAGGATTTTTACCCCAAAAAATCACCACCCCCTCGGCCCAAACTGGTTTCCACCCCTTCCGAGCTTCCGTTCTGTCTCGATTCGCGTGAAACCTTCGTATTTCGATCAAATACGCACCTTACTACTTCGAAACAACCTTTCGAATCACTTTCCGTGTCCCGTACACACCTCCCGAGCCAAAGGAGTCGACCCTAGCCATAGGTATAACTCCCTCTCTCTAAATCTCTCATTTCGTCTCGGTTTACGCGCCAGTCGCTACAACCGTTTCGAACAACATTATCAAAATGTAGACGCCTCCGTCTAACGGGGTCCGATACGTTTTAGTCCCTCGATCCTCTTCTCTTTCCGTAAGAGAAGTAATCACGGGTTAAAACGGCGTTCCGACCCCGTTCCGTTTACTTTTATTGTCATTTACCAATTTCGGATCGATCGATCCGTTGATCGTCATTTAATTTCTGTCATTTACAATTCCGAGCCGATTGGCCTCGTTGATCGTCATTTACAATTCCGAGTCGATTGGCCTCGTTGATCGTCATTTACGATTCCGGATCATTTGATTCCGTTGACACTGCTTTAAATACTGTCATTTACAAGTCCGACCCGTTTGGATCGTGATAGTATTTACTTTTCAAAGTCCGAGTCGCAACCCGATTTGTTGATCGCATATCATTTAATACGCATTTTTCCCGTAAAAAATCGTTAACAATGTAATGCCCGGTTCAAAACCGGAGTTCGTCCGTCGAACTCTCTTTCAAAACGCGCGACATGACGTTTGTCCTCCAAACGCTCATCTTCAAACTTAAAGCCGCCATTTGACACTCAAAATCATTTAATACGCATTTTTCCCGTAAAAATCGTTAACAATGACTCGCCCGGTTCAAAAAACCGGAGTTCGGCCTTCGAACTCCTTTTCAAACTCAAAATCGATGTTTGCCATGCAAACGCTCCTTTTCAAACTCAAAATCGACGTTTGCCATGCAAACGCTCCATTTCAACTCAAAATCGATCTTTGCCATGCAAACGCTCATTTTCAAACTCAAAATCGACGTTTGCCACGCAAACGCTCATTTCAAACTCAAAATCGACGTTTGCCACGCAAACGCTCATTTCAAACTCAAAATCGACGTTTGCCACGCAAACGCTCATTTCAAACTCAAAATCGACGTTTGCCACGTAAACGCTCATTTCAAACTCAAAATCGACGTTTGTCATTCAAACGCTCGTCTTTTCAAACAAAGTCACCTAATCAACGTTTGACATTCAAACCAAGATTAAGCTTGTCATTCAAGCCCCCCATTTCAAAACACACACACACACACACACACACGATTTTGAGAAAGGTAGAAAGACTCGTCATGCGAGGCGTTTCGGGCGATCTCGTAATACTCTACCGAAACGTAACTTGACCTCAGAACCTAACAATCTACGGTACTAAAAGCTTTTTACTCGTTTTCTTTGCCAATAAAAATGATCCCCCTTTTCAAAGCCTTTTCCTAAGTTTTTGCTACCAATAAAAACGACACCATTTTCAATAAGCCGTTTCTCAACGTTTGGGCTCAAAATACAAAAACCGCGTGGCGACTCCTCATTTTTTCCTTCCCATGAAGCGAGGTCTCAGACACCAACCCCCCGCGAAAGACAACCGCGTTTCGCGCCCCCCGCGCGAAATCCCGGGTAATTTCAGTTGGCGACTCCGCTGGGGACAAGGATACTTTTTTCAAAACTACCGTTGTTTTCTAAAAAGCCTTCCGTGGGTCAAACTTTCGTTTACCCTTCCTCATTTTCGTGTGTGTGAGTTCCTTTAAACCTCGAACGGTTTTTGTTTCAAAGGCATTACATTGTCAACTTTTCAAAATCTTACCATGTTTGTGCATCCCCATTCATGTTTGATTTTCATGCTGTCTTTTGAACTGTGCATCATGAATTCTTTAAAACACATTCTGAAAAAAATCTCTGTTTTACTCAGAAAAAGAATTTTAGTGACCGCACACTACGCGCACTTGCTGCCTCGGAACACCGCACTTCACGTGCACTTGCTGCCTCGGTACCTTTGCACACTACAACCCCTAACCCGGGATGACCTTATCAGTTGCACTCCGATTGGTGCCGCGGACACCTTTCGGGCGCGCGGGGTCGTCCCAAACATCCCATCCTAGCCCGTGTAAGCCATGCACTCTTTGTGTCACACTTTGTCCAAGACCCCGGTTGGTTTTTGGCTTAGCTCGTGTCATAAAGCCTAGTGTATGTTTTTTACGCCGGGCCCCGCTCCGAGTCAAGCTCGAGAGTTTGAGACCAAAGGTCGTTCCCGACCCGAAGTCTTGAGCTTTTCAGCCTTGACTTTGACGTGGAGCTCTGCCGAAAAATATACCCGAAGGTTCAATGTGACGCCGTGTCACCAAACCTCGCTGTATGTATCGTGCCAGCCACAACTTGGCCAACGCTAAAAAGCTAAGGTCTCTCGCACAAGCGAGTCGGGAAGGTCATGCCCAAATTTTGGCACGATCCCGCCTTAACTTAAGGACGTTGACTTCGGCGTGGCCCGTACGTCACACACGTTGAAAGTTTGCGTGATCGGCTAGCCTTAAGTTCACTTTTTCCTTTGTCGGTGGAACTCGCTTGCCTTATCGAGACCTCGCTCGGGATAGTCCGTCCTGAGAAAGATGATCTACAATGGAAACGAGGGGCTTATAAGCGTAGTGACGAGATCCACTGATTAGAGCTCTAGGATTAGTTGCGAAAAAGAAGACTCGCTCTTTTCCAACCGATTAGGACTATGAGAAAACGCGCTTTAAGTAAACATTAATCGGAAGATGCACATTGCACAAGCCCAAAAACCTTGAGCCAAATCCCCTTTTCTGAAGCCTAAATCCTTCCTTTCGTTCCCTACAGCGAGCAGAAAGTGGTTCAGATTTCCGGGTCAGCGCCTTGCCAGGATCACTTACGGCGGCGTCGAGCAGTTCTTCGGTTCCCTCGGTTCCCTCGGCCAGAATTTCCGACATGTCTAGCTCACCGAGAAATCGTGACGGGGAAGGACCCCGCCACCGTAACGAGATATGACATTGGAAGAAGCCATCAGGGCTTGTGAGGTTACAAGAGGCGAGAAAGAAGATCGGCGGGAATTTCGTGGTACGGCTTACGAATGAGCGTGGTATAGCGGCTATCCCCGGTCGGACGGTACTTTCGTCTGGTCGAGGATGACGATTCCCGAAACCGGTTCACCAAACCTTCAATCGGGTTCCTCCCCCGCCAACTTACGGGATGCCTTCCAACCAAGGAAAGCAGCCGACCTAGGCTCCATGTTGCCACCTCTCGGGGTAACCACTGTCATTTTTAGCCGGCCAGTGCTACTCCTATCACTCAATATCACCGGCGCACCCTGGACCATCTCGAGATGCCAATATCCCTCAATACCCTCCCGGGTTCGTCCCGTTGCCTATACACGAATCCCTAAACACCGGGGACAAACCCCGTCTGATCCAAAAAGGCCCCATATATCCACATATATCAAGCCTTCCACCTCCAATCACTACCGCTCACGTGGTAGCACCGGCGCCGAGCCTCACGGTCCCCAGCTGGACCCAACCTTAGCACTGGATGGTCGAGCGGATGAAAGACACGAAAGCCACCATGAGCGGCTCGAAGCGGGAAACGCTCAAATCCACGGATCCGGGAATGAGTCACACCTCTCCCTGCCAAGTTCGAGAATGCCGTAGATGGACCGATTCGACGGAACCGAATGTCCTCAAACGCACGTCGATACCTACGTTCTCGGCATGAGAGCAAAAGGAGCAACCCTCCCGGCAAATGGCCGACCACTTCCGGCATACGCTCAAAAGTTCGGCGTTACGATGGTTTCGAGGTCAAGCTGCGGATCGCCACACAGGGAGCAGTTAGTAACATCTTCACAGGCAGTACGGATCCAACTTAGAGTGGGAAACAAGTCGTGAGGACTTAATCACCGCTGAGCGAAAGCGGATGAAAGTGTTGGGGAATTCTACAAGAGGTGGAGTTGGAAACTCTCCGAGATCATGGAGCCACTCTCCAAAGATGAGCAGATGCGGATCTTCAAGTCTGCTTAAGACCGTCCATCGAGAACTCTCATCGATCACAATTTCTTCCCGGATCTCAGGGCCATGGTCAATCTTAGGCTCACGGTTCGAGAAGGATCTCAAGGAAAAGTTGGCTCTTTGCACGGCCATACAGTGCAGCTCGGCGGTTGCATTCAATCCCGCATCGGCCCCGTGAAGGGAAAGATACGTCTGTCGGCTACGTCCATCGGGGACAACGGTCGGGTAACGAAACCCGAGTCCACAAAGCAACAATTCTACTCGAAGCGGCACATGCCGTACACTTCGACAAGTTGGACATGCCCAGCAAGATCTTTGGAAGGGTTAATCAAGGAGGGTCTCCTTAAACCCGTTGCCAATTACAAACCCAAGAATCCCGTAGCCAATGCGGACAAGAGCAAATCTTTGCGCCTTCCATCGATATCACGGCCATACCAGCGACAAGCTGTTTGGGGTTACGATACGAAATCCGAACTTGATAGAAGAAGGCAAGTTGGAGCGCCCCGTGGGCCCAATACGATCGGGAATCCTTTTAGAACAATAACATCGTGAATTCCATTGAGTGGGTGCCCAAGAAGAGTGCCACGAGAACCGGTTTCTCCGCCTCTTTCATTGGATCCTCCTCTAATGTCCACATCGGCTACGATGTTTGTGGCTTGCTCACTTTGCACAGGTACGAGTCGCTGTCAGGAGCAATCCTCAGAAAACAAAAGAAGAAATCCTCTCAACAACAAGAGAAAGATACGAAGGCTGGGGATACCGGTGTAGGTACACTCGAAGAACCATCGGGAGGTTCGACTACTACGTCTTGTACTCCGGCCCGGACCTCCTTGCCTCCAGGCCATGCGGCTTTAGAGCAAACGGGGGTGGGAAAGCCGAAAAGTCTCGCGAAACCGAGAAATCGAGACCACAGGACACCGGAATACCTCGGATCTTGGTAATCTTGCGCGATCGAAGCCTAACCCCGCGGGATCGGCCAAGATTCAATTTGTCCGGCTTTCGAGCTCGGACCGGTAAAGGAAGATCAAAGTCGGCTTGGCACTCGCACTCGATCAATGTGCTAACCAAGGGCGGCAACCGCCACAAGCGGCCTCGCTCAACACACTCCGAGGTTCCAGCCAAGGCTTTACCTCGCAAGAGGAAGACGAGGAAACGGATGGGTGGATGACTCTCCTTCTACGGATAGAGACGAGATCTACGACTCCCGTGCTGTATGGCGGCATGATCACGTTACGTGACGAAGACTTACCGAGAGATGCCTCGGGGGCACAACGAAGCTCTGTACATCACTCTCAAGCTCAACACCATATCACTCCCGGAGTATTGGTAGATTACGGGTCAGCCGTTAATGTTCTCCCTCTCGGCATGATGCGAGCCCTCCGTATCAATGAAAGCCACACGATTCCGTCGGCTCGGACTATCAAGGCCTACGACGGCTCGTCTCGTCCCATCACAGGGACGGTGACTCTGGAACTACGGTTCGAAACCCGAATGGTGCCGGCAAAATTCCACGTGATGGACATTCCATCCGAGTTCACGGCTCTTTTGGGATGCCCTTGGCTACATCACATGAAAGCCATAGCTTCCACTCTCCATCGGTGTGTTAAGTTCATTAGCCGGCGGGGAGATCTCGAAGTCATCAGGATAGTTTCCTCATAGGAAACGAAGCCGAGACGATGGAGCGTGTCGCACTCGGGCACGGGATTACCTCCTTCGAATCAACCGAGGGACTATCGGGGCAAATCTCATCAGAATCCCTCGGAGTCCGAAGATTCTAACTATGTAAACGTACTCGAGCGGCGGACCACGAGCGATCCGATACATCAAGTTCAAGCTGTCGTTTCCAACATTTGGAGCGGGTGGAAGGAAACGCTGAACATCGCCATGATGCGGGCACATAAACCCCCAGTCTCTAATCGGAGATTCGTCAGCATTCTCCAAACCAACTCTCTGGCCCCGCCAGGCGAAGAGATCTTCGTGATAAAGGTCAACAAGCACCGTCATTCTCGTGATGAATGCATGGAAGTCATATGGGATGTCCTCCATGAGGAACGACCCACCATACCCCTCTTCTCCAACGAAGAGCACGATGTTTTCTTAGCTGCTCCAGTAACGCAACCGGATGCAATACGTCCCTACGTTTGGATTGAACCGTCAGATGACGACGAATCAGGACTCTCCGGAGACGAGGACGCGGCAGATCCGTGGGCAGACCTCTGCATTCACATGCTCAGTTTTGAGGACGGAACTCCTTCCGATCAGGTCACCTACGACCAAGGTTCCAATACCAGGGAAATTGTCAAGCTCAACGTCCAGTACAGACAGCTATCCGACAATTGGAAGTTCTTGGTTGACACGACGAAGAATCCCTCGATCAAGTGATTGGCGACGATGACTTCGTCAACATCATCTATTCGAGATATCCGATGATACCAAGGATCCGGTCCTTATCGTCGGATTACGCAATACCAAGGTCACCCTCGGCATTTGCTGCTCATGGTAAACGAGGCCTGGCCAAGCGAGCTCGAGCTCATCACTACTTCGAGTACCGGCCCAGTGGCAACCGGCCCGTGCCGTCGGTCAAGCTTATACCCTCAAGCGCCGCGAGGCGAGGGCAACGGCGAAGGAGACCAAGCTCCTCACCGCCACGAGTCGAGATCAACCTCGGGAACGCTTGGCGGCCACCCGAAAACATCTGCGAAAGTCTTCCCCGCAAGGCGAGTCGGCTTCCGACATAGGAAATGACCACCTCAGCATCAACATGCTCCCGGTTCGATTCTACTCCCGGCCGTCACGGCCGGATTCGAGACATCACGCGGTCATTGCTAGCTCGATAGACTTAGCGATCGAGCGAGATCACGAGACCGTCAACATTGCGGAATTCAATACCCCCGTAGGGTCAATCAACGAGATATGGGCGAATTTCTTGGTAATCGAGATCAAGGAAGGCCGCATGGAATGTCCCGGTCAGGACTTCCTTCGTCAACGTAATCCAGTATTCCGCCATTCGGCGATTTGAATGTAATCACGGTTCTAGACACTAGCCGGATGATGCGCACCTACGGAGGCGCTTAGCTCTCGCAAGGAAAGCCCTCATGGAACTAGCCGCTCAAGAAAGTCGTCTTTGGGACGAAGACCAAGCTCGAAAGACCTACGGGGACCAAGCCCTTAAAGTGTCACAAGCGGCTTCGGACGAGAAAGCTAGAGGCCACTCTTGAACAGTTCGACCTCAAGAGCTTTGCTCATGGCAACTTCCCGGACTACCGTCTGTTCTCATCCAACCCCCTCTGCCACACGAGGGCGGTCAACGGTCCCGATGACCTAGGAGATGGAACGACACAGCAGAACGAGCCCCAGCGCTTACCTTCCGTGGGAAAGCAAGTTCTCTGTGAAAGCGACGACAAAGACGATGAAACCATTCTCTTCCAAGCCGGACATGAAGTCAACAAAACCGGACTCCCAAGGGTCCTGGGAGGATGGGAACGGATCATTTCCGCACTCAAATTGAAAGGCCAACTCAGGGAGGAAGGTCTATTTAAAAACAAGAGGAGGATGGAAATTCGTCTCGAGCAACTACTCGGGAAATTCCACGAGGCCCGAGGCATTCGTTTACGAAACTTGATCAAGCAGGACGGCAACCGAGTCACATGGGCGGATGTTCGGGAAGCCGTGTACTCACCTTCCGACATACCCGCCACTCGAGATAAAGCAAAGGAGAAAGCTCTCCCGATGGAGGTTTACCTAGGACCGCCGCACGCGGTTGAAAGAAGCACGGCCATTCTCACATGGGAAGAAACGCGAGGCACTAACTCTCGACGCGAGCTCCGCTGCAAGAAGGTTGATCTGGGCCCCGGAGTGGAGGAAAACTAGCAAACCACGAGTATCGCCGGACCAAACTCGAGAATGCCACAGTATGCTCGGAAAGAAGGAAAGGAACGCGATATACCGTGAAGAGATCAAGAGACCGTTCGCTTAAGCCGAGACCTCTCCAACCTCCCCGGAGGGTCAGCACGCACAGTTCGATTCGAGGCAACCCCTTTGTTGTGCCGCGACATTCGAATAGCTGCGTCAAGCGCAGGCTACCTCCCCGAGAGGCATCCGAGCCGGTATCACAGGACGAGAATCCGTCAAGGCTGCCGAAGCTCAGGAACTCATCCACCATCAATGAGTTGAGGGAATACCTATGGCCCTATGCTATGAGGAATCCTCCTCTAACCATGGCTCAACTCGGAGCGGCCTGTTCAGAAGGGACCAAACCTGATGTCAGCGTTCTAACCCGATCGGGTCAAATCCATGCATTGCCACCTAAGGCCACCAAAAAGCCGACGGAGCCAGAATTGCAATCCGGCCAGCCCGAAGACGCAAATTCCTTGAAAGAGGACCCGATCCTCACTCAGCTCAAGCAGACTCAAGCGAACATTTCCCTTTGGTCTCTGCTCACCTCTTCATATCCTCACAAGCTCAAGCTAGAGGAAAGCCTGGCCCGTACCATG
Source organism: Adenophora triphylla var. japonica (assembly GCA_022495995.1). Lineage (NCBI taxonomy): Eukaryota > Viridiplantae > Streptophyta > Magnoliopsida > Asterales > Campanulaceae > Adenophora > Adenophora triphylla. Next base: position 127,538 of record JAFEMH010006011.1, read on the forward strand.
GTCCCGTGGGCCATGACCCCAGATGAAGTCATTCAGATGATCGGCAACATCCACTATGGCAACATTATCACCTTCACAGATTTGGACCTTCCAAAATTTGGGGCTGATCACAATGAGCCGCTCTACATCACAGTCCAGCTGGACGAGCGTCGCCTTCCCCGCGTGTTGGTAGACGGAGGTTCTGGAATGAATGTCTTGCCCGCCAAGATGATGGACACCTTGACATCAAGCCCACGAGATCTTAAGCCTTCGGTCCACACCTGTCAAGGCCTATGACTCTACTTCCCGTACGGTTCTCGGGGTTGCTACTCTTAACATGCGGTTCGGCGGCGGGTGATCCCCACCGAATTCCAAGTGTTGGACATTCCAATCACTTTCACAGCCATCCTAGGGCGTCCCTGGCTGCATCAAATCAATGGCGTGGCATCCACCCTTCATCGGTGCCTCAAGTTCATGCAAGGCAGGCTAACCACGGTCTACGGCGACAGCGTCACCACCGAGGGGACCGGCCAACGACATTCCGGTGTTAGAAATCCAAGCATAATGACGACATGCCATTAGCTTGGATTCACTCTGGAGACCTCGAGATCCAAATATGCAACGTGGACCTTCCACTATCTCACGACAGATTCCTCACTGCCATGAGGATGATGAAACTCATGAACTTCATCCCGGGGGCGGGGCTCGGCAAAGGCTGCAAGGCCAACACCAAGTTATTGAAGTCAAGGACCACACCACGGTCCGGGGGGCTTGGCTACGTGCCAACGCCGGGTGACATCAAGGAAGACAAAAGGCTCGCCCGCACCAAGGCGGCGGCCGCAAAGGGAACCACCGACGGCACACCCAATCTCCGACCTTACAGCTTTGACCTCGCTCATTACTTCACCAAGTGAACCGACAGCGAAGCGAGGGACCGATAAGAGGAACCGCAGCGAGCGAGGGGACCGATAAGGGAACCGACAGCGAAGCGAGGGGACCGACAGCGGAACCGACAGCAGCGAGGGGACCGACAAGCGAACCGGACAGCATGAGGGGACCGACGGTGGAACGATGAAGATGAGAAATAAGCGGGGATAGTCTGCACGAGACTACAAAAAAAAGGATGGAACAGCTAGCATGGGACCTCAAGCGTTTCAGAGGACTCAAAGCTAATCCGATAAGGGGAGCGTTCCTCGACATCACAGCTCTACCTGGACCAACTGCCACCACAGTCCAGCACGAGTACACATTCAAGGGAATCCCAGACTTAGAGGAGCAACTCAAGGTACTCTCCATGGGAAACAGATTGTTTGGATCAGCCGCCGAGGCCACATTCGAGACAGTAACTCCAAAGCAGAAGGAACCAGGAGTTCATAGAGGACACTCTCGGTGGACCAGCTCTACAGAGTCTGTTTGAAGAAGTCATGGAGTTACCAAACTTGATCGGCGGGGCTCAGGCAAGCAGCATGATCGCCATGATTGGGACAGCGAAGCCAAGCCTCTCGATCCCCGCACCCTCATCAAGCATCAGCAATGCAGCTGAAAGAATTGGGTAACTTTCACCGGACCAAGGGCAAGCCAGGCGGAGTGGAAGACAAGCTGGGCCCGCACCCACATCTCCACTAAACCCGGTCTCAAACCCTTTGAGTCGGTCCTTGTAGAGTCCAGTCCTGCGAGTCATCCAACGGCCTTACGCCGAGGACTATAATAATGTAGCCAATCATGTATTCCCGTTCTTGTTTAATGAAAAGTCGACCTTTCGGAGTATCCTCTCATTGCCACTTTAACAAGCGATAAGTTAACAAACAACTTAAAAGACGTTAATAATTCAATTGATAAAGAAGCGGACACATTAAACGAACAATACATTAAAGAAGTTCTCGAGCGTGTAGTTGACCAAGAGGACAACCGGGCCCAAGCTGCCGAAGAGGTTATGACCAAAGTGAACACTGGGGTCGGTGCAAGAGCCTAAAGAGACACAAGTGGGCGGGTTCTTCGCCGATGCGAAAAAGAAGCCCTGATAAGCCTCCTCCGAGAGTATGTTGACGTGTTCGCACAGTCATGCCAGGACATGCCGGGACTCGATCTCTCAATCGTGGAGCACAGAATTCCCCTGGATCCTAAATCCAAGCACATCCAAACAAAAGATGCGCAAGATCGAAGCCGAGTGGTCCTTGCAAGTAAAAGAAGAAATTGAGAAAATGCTCAGAGTTGGTTTCATCGGAGTGATTGAATACCCGACTTGGCTCTCCAACATCGTGACGGTCACCAAGGCCAACGGAAAGGTCGAATCTTTGCGTGGATTTCCGGGATCTCAACAAGGCCGACCCTAAAGATGATTTCCCACTTGCCTAACATCGACATCTTTGAGTCGACACCACGGCAAATTTCGAAGTAAAGTCCTTCGTGGACGGGTTCGCTGGATACAACCAGATCAAAATGTCCGAGGAGGATCAAGCCAAGGCTGCCTTCACCACTCCATGGGGGACATACGTTACACGGTCATGCCGTTCGGTCTAAAGAACGCTGGGGCTACCTACCGGCGAGGCTGCAACGACCCTCTTCCATGACATGATTCACAAAGAAATCAAAGTATATGTCGACGACATGATCATCCACTCCAAGGGATCGGACATGCGGCACATGACGGATACGAGGAAGTTCTTCAACGAGACTCGAAAGCACTCCATGAGGCTAAACCCGGCAAAGTGCACCTTCGGCGTCAAGCGCGGCAAGGTCTTGGGGTACATGGTTACGAGAAAGAGGTATCGAAGCCGATCCCGGAAGATCGAGGCCATCATCGACATGAAGCCGCCTCAAACCACTGACGAAGTGAAGAGCTTCATGGGAAGACTTCGATACATCACTCGCTTCATCAACCGGTTGACATCTCTCTGCGAGCCCATGTTCAAACCGATGAAAAGAATGCCGACATCAAATGGGACTCAGAGTGCCAAACGGCTTTTGAAAAAATCAAGACCTACTTGGTTAATCCCCCAGTGCAGTGCCCGCCACATGAAGACAAGCCACTACTCCTGTATCGACGATAGACACGTCAATCGGAGCAATGCGCACAAGAACAGAAAGATTCCAAGGTTGAGCATGCAATCTACTTCCTAAGCCGGAAGCTTCAAGGAAGTGAACTCGGCTACTCGGCATCGGAAAACTTGTACCGCCTTGGTATGGGTAGTCGGGAAACTGAAACACTACATGCAGTCGCATTCAGTGCTTCTGGTCTCCAAAGTGGACCCTGTCCGATATCTCTTTAACAAGCCATCCCCGTCAATGCGGCTAGCCAAGTGGTCATTCTTCCTGGCTGAGTTCGACATCAAGTACATGGTCAGAAAATCAACAAAGGGTAGAGTAATGGCAGATCAGCTGGCCGACTTCCCAAGCAGTGAACCTAAGGGTCCTGATCCGCAATTTCCGGACGACGGAATCTTTTCACTTGACAGCGCAAACCGCTGGTGTAAGTACCCAAATCTGGCTCATGCCTTCCGATTAATTTTCCCGACATTTTCGGTAAGTTTTCCGGTAATTCCCCAGACCTTCCTAGTGTTCCGGAAACATTCCGGAACTGTTTTTTATTAAATAAAGGCTGAAGGGAATCCTTCCTAATTAAGAAACACGTTTTTCTTAATTAGGAGGGAAGGTTCTAGAATAATGCCACCTTGCATGGTTCTAGAATGCTGAGTCACAATGGATAAGCCCGCACGGCTGCATTAGCTCGCTGCCTCTGACCGCACGGCTTCATTAGCCTTATCCAGACTGCCTATAAATAGAGCCCTCCTCTACCCATTTCACAACAACAACAAGACACACAATAGAGAATACAATACACTCACAAACACAATCAGACGTGAAGAACACCCTTGAAGGCTCAAGAAGGCGAAGAAGAAGCTCAAGAAGCCATCTCCCTCCTCCTTGAAGACCCAGAGACGAACCTCTCCTCCTAGCTCCGTCCGAAGAAGCGAAGGAAACGATTGGTAACCTCGCACGCCCTAACCTTGCATTTTAATTGATATACTTGCTCATTGCATTCATATATCTTGCTTGGGACTTGGCATTTATTCATAAAGATCACATCTTTATCACCCCTTTCCCTTTTGCATACATTAAGACCTCATTTGTCATAAAAATGTAGTCTTTTTCATAAAGGTGCATCCTTTGCACCTAAAACCCCCATTTTCAAATAAAAATGTCATTTTTATGCATCATTTGCATATAAAGATCAAATCTTTTTCAATAAAAATGCATCCTTTGCATCAAAACCCCTTTTTCAATGCATCATTTGCATAAAAATCCTATCTTTATGCATCATTTGCAATAAAGATCCTTTCTTTAAATCAAAAGCATCATTTGCTAAAACCAAAAATGTCATCTTTTCATTAAAGAGTCATTTTCATCATGCATTCCCCTTTCCCCCAACCTTGGAATGGACCGGTGTAAAAGTTCTCATCTTTGCATCGTTCCTTCCATTAAAGGTTCATGATTTCTTTAGGAAAAGGATAACCTTGAACCCTATATCTCCGATTATCGCTTAAGAATGAGTATGAAGCCTCTATACGAGCTCGTAGTCTTAAAGCGTAGGATTGATGGGCTAAGGACATTCCTTCCTAAAGAACCTCATCTTTGACCAAAGAGAGTCATTCTCTCGATCACGCAAGTCCCGAGGGTCCCGAGGTTTAAAATGCGATGATCACAAGTCACAAGATGAGGACGGGATCATAATCCCGAATACATAAAATTCCAAGGAATCCCGAGCGACAACCAACAAATGGTTTGTACGTCCAGAAGATAACTTGGGACATTTCCCCCTTTTACTCTCAAACACATGCACACAAAGAAAGCATGCAAGCAAGCACGATTAATGAAATCTTGGGAGACTTGCTCCGGCAAGGCACTTTGGGTGAACGCCAAACGTTCTTCCCGAAGGGGTAACTTAACCTCCGAACCCAAGTAAAAACCTTTTTTTTCAAAGTTTTGAGGTAATCAAAATGGCGTGGCGACTCCGTTTTTCAAATAACTCGGATGTCTTCAAACTCGCGTGAATCCAACACCAAAATTTGGGCACCACATTCACGGTTTGGCGACTCCCGTGGGGATATCCCAAAGGAGAAAAGCTTTTATTTTCAAAACAAAAAAAGCGATACTCGGTATATAGGTGGAAACCACTTACCCTTCCTGTACACTCCTTAACGTGGGAGTTGGGATAATCGGTGGTTTAACAATCCAGCGTATCAGTATCCTTTTTTGAAAAAAAATAATTTTGAAAAAAAAATAGAAAGCTTTTCCCTTTGAGCGGGTTAGACTCCCATCGCCGATTTCATTAATCATGCTTGCTTTCTTTACCATGCATTGCATCATTTGCATCTTGGAATCTTTGCATACTTTGAAAGGGAAATAACCCGAAAAATAGCAAAAGGAGTGGAACTGGAAAATTGATCCATGCGGTCGTACGGCTCAATCCTCATTGGATTCGACCGGGCGACCTCGGTGGCAATTCCACCAGGAAAAATCATGGTTAATCTTGCGATCTAGCGGCTTGGGGCTATTCGGCTCCATGACCGACCCCAGGGCTCCGAAAAATTTACGTGCTTATGTGTTGCATTTTTCCCCGTCCCGAAAATCATTCCTTTAAAACACATTTATGAAAATCTCTGTTTTAAAAAGGAACATTTTTAGGAGACCGAACACTACGCGCACCTGATATATCCTGTAGACTTTTGCACGCACGTCCTTCAAACCCGAGGGTGGTTCCCATTTGCAGCCACGTGGACGGCCTTACGATGCTCTCTGGCGCGCACGGAATCATCCCAACCTCCCATGGCAGCCGGTGTCGACCAATGCACGATCCGTGTCACACGTTTCAAAAAACCGTGACTTTTGGTTGGTTTTTGGTCTAGTCCGTGTCATATAGCCCAATTGCATACCCACGTAAAGGTCAAGCCTTAGCTCATAACGGAAGCCAAGATTTTCGCTCAAGCGAAATTCTGCCGAAATTCCGACAAGGAAAAATCGGTGGGATCTTGACTCCGACATTGACTATTGACCTTGACCCGCACGGAATGCGTAAGAGTCAAGACCAAGTCTTTGCCAAAAATCAAAAGATCTTTCGCTCAAGCGAAGCTCTGCCAAAATTCCGACAAGGAAAAATTGGCAGGATCTTGACCGGCATTGACTTCGATTCCGACTCACGCACTGCGTATGCAACGAAGTTCAATGTGACACTGTGTCATCCGGCTTTTTACCGCCCGACCCATGCCTATTATTCTCTCGGACATTACCAAAAGTCAAAAACCGTCATTCGCTCAAGCGAAACTCTGTCAAAGATCCGTCAAGGCAGAGAGACGAGACTTTCCCGGTATTGCCTTGACTATAATCCGCATCGCTCGTGCGTTGAAAGGTCCTATGACCCGCTAGACCCGATAGGAGCGTTCTTTACTCTCGGTCGGTGGGATCCGCGTGCCCTATAGGACCCTCGCAGTGGGCCGTCCCACCGGGAGGTCGAAATACGGGTGGAATACGAGGGGCTTATAGACGTAGTGACGGAACCCACCGATCCAGGATCTAGAGTAGTTGTGAAAAAGAAGAGGCGGTAACCCCTTTTCCAACCAAATAGATATTAATAAAAGACATTGTTTTAAGTAAACTTGAAGATTCTAATTTGCATATTGCACAGAGCCTTCACCTAAACACCTACCCCGAGTCTAAACCTTTCCTATCCCTTTCCCGCGGCGAAAGAAGTGGGTGAGAACACCGGGTCGGCGACTTGTTAGCGCAGTAATCCTCGGGCAGTTCGCGAGAATCCTCGGTTTCATCGGTTCGAGAGAGTCGGAATGGCCGATTTGACAGAGAACGATCTTTGGTTTGGGTAACCCGAGATGGCTAAGGAAGAAGAGCTAGCCTATAACCAATGCCCTCCTCCATCTTCATATAACCCATTGCCAAAGACTGTCCTTTATCGGTCTCCTCCAATACCTCAAGCCGTTAGTGGTCCCGACACCCTCACTTCCTCTGCATCCCCCATGGGACCCTTTTCCTCCTTTTCGGCCGAGCCAAATTTCCCTACCTTGGAATCCCGGTGCCGAGTTTGACCTTTCCAATTTTGTCAACGCCTTTGTGAATTTGCCTACCTCTCGAGATAGCTACGCGAAGAGTCGATCGGGAATGAGAATAGGAATGGGTGGATTCTACGTTGATGATGACAGGTTCGGTAGAAGGAATGGACTTGGAGCCAACGGAAGTGAAACCCGAAGGGCAAGATGAGGTAGAAAACCACGGACTGGAATAGGGGATGAAATCACCTCAAAGTGTGTAATACTGCTCACCTATGCAGAAGGCTCGAAGAAGGATGCTAGCTTAGATGAGGCGGTGTATGAGTCCTATATCCTAGAGTTCAATACTCCGTACAAGGACTTGGTTGGTGAATGGAGGAACTTCATCGAAGCTTTAGCCAACAGAGGGAAGTGGGCTCCTCCCACCGATCTGGAACATGTAAGCGTCGCCGAAGCCAAACTCTCATCAGGAAGGGTAGACTCTATCACAGGTGTTAGTAGTCACTCCCGAAACTTGGTCCGAAGAAGAATGTATGGATGCCTTGGAAAGAGTCACGAGTTTAGAGGCGACCCATTCCCTTTATGTCCTACGATGATAATGATGTTTTCCCGGTAATCCACTAAGCCCGAGGAAGAGTCTCGAGATACCCCTCGTATGGCGTCAAGTATCCCGACTTGCTTTTGCCCTCATTGGTCATCGAGCCAAGGCGAAAGTTCCCACGAGAGCTACCGTAGTGACACCGATGAAGACACAGTCGAAGTGCCGGAAGGAACAATAGAGGAATGGTTAGCCCAGAAGCCAAAAGCCCGGAAAATCTCTCTCGACGGTAAGGAAAAGGAACCCGCCATGAGGTTTGACCCCGCGAAATCACTTATTGATGATGGAATTTCCCATTTCAGAAAATGTTTAGCCAACGTCAAAGATGCCGTCAAAAGGTCAATTGACCCCAGGAAAGAAAGACATGCTTGGCGGTGATGAGGAATGTGATCCCACTCTGTTGAAGAAGCTACTAGGTTCGGCGAGAAAACCATTGGCCAAGCTCCAAACTCCAGAGTGATAATTCTTGTTGCATGCCGACTTTGAAAAGTTTGAATGAGGCTGTGAAAGCTTTAAACGGAGAAGGTGAAGTTCCAAATCTGGCCCGGTCAAACTCGAAAAGGTCAAAAAGCCGGTAACACGGGACTAGATTTGGGAAGCCGCCTATGCTTAGAAGACCGTCAATCGAGATCAATCGCCAGAATTGGCCATACGCCGGCAAGAATCCGCCTCGACTTTGAAAGAATTGACGTAATCCTCCGAGAAGAATAATGACCAAGGAAAATCCAATGTCTATGTGATGACTCGGTCCGGACGGATGAGTATTGAGCAACCTGGGGTGACAAAAGGAATGCCGTCTCGTGAGCCGAAGACGGATAAAAGAGGCCTTATAAGCCGAAGCGAGAAAAACTGCGGACTCGACAAAGAGGATCCGTGTCACTCAGCTAAAGTGTACCCAAGCCAATATCTCCTTATGGTCCCTGTTGACCTCCTCATACCCTCATAAGATGAAGCTAGAAGAAAGTTTGGCCAAGACCATGGTGCCCATAGAATGTCACCCGGATGAGGTCGTCCAAATGATTGGAAATATCCACTACGGAAACATCATTACCTTCACCGACTTAGACACCACCAAAATATGGGGCTAGTCACAACGAACCTCTTTACATCACAGTCCGGTTAGAAGAGTGTCGATTGCCACGAGTACTAGTTGACTGGGGTCCGCAATGAATGTCTTGCCGCCTAAAATGATGGATTTATTGGATGCTGAAACCAACGGACTTAAAGCCTTCTAGTCGGACTATTAAGGCCTATGACTCCACCGCACGATCGATTTTGGGGATCGCCACTCTCAAGATGTGGTTCGGAAAAAGGTCATGGACGTTGATTTTCAAGTTATTGACATTCCGATTTCATTTACCGCCTTCAGGACTGGCCTTGGATCCACCAGATAAACGGGGTAGCCTACACTTTGCATCGGTGCGTCAAATTTCGGTCAGTGATGGAACTATCACCACCATTTATGGGGACAAAGTGTCACGGTAGAAGGAACCAAAGACCTTTGGGGATATCCCGATATTCGAGATCAAGCACGATGATGAAGGGTTAGCATTGACCGGATTCTCCGTAGCTTCTTCCAAGGCACAAGTGTGTTGCACTGACCTCACCACTACTTCCGATAAAATTCCTCCTGCCATGAGAATGATGCGAAAAATGAGTTATCTTCCGGGACTTGGATTGGGTAGAAGACTTCAAGGTCGTAACACCATCATTGATGTGAAGGAACGGACTACCGATATGGCTTGGGGTACAAACCGAACTCTCGAGATGCCGTAAAAGCTAAAGGCACGAAAGGTGAAGGGTCCAGCTCCATCCTTACCGTCATCTCGACCCATTACTTTATAAAAGGAGGGACACAATATGATGAAAGTGATGCGCATCTCCTTGCATAAAACCCTTCTAGAGAACCTTAAGAAAGTTAGGGAAAGCCGGCCCGATCCACGTTCAAAGAATGTTCCTTGATTTGCCCGGATATCCCTGGGGCTACCACTACTGGATTCGAGAATGAGTACATCTTGAAATCCGGCCGGTGTCAAAGAGTCGGCATCCGGGACAATGGACTTCTCCCGCCTTTGAGTTAGCTCTTCCAAAGATCAGCCGAATAGAAGGCACCGGCCGGTGAAAGACGATCGATGGGGTTTGCAAGAGTTGTTTGACGAAGAAGCACTGAAATCCGAGACTTGATCGACTTTAGTTCGTATGATGAGATAGTTGCCGTTATTGGAGACGATGGTGAAAGTCATTTTGATCCTCGCACTTTGGTAACTAAGACGAAATGCCATTGAAGAATTGGGAGACATTCTCGGGGCCGATAGCCGCCGACAGCAAATGATCACGGAGCTTGGAATGGTACCCCGTCCTCCTCAACCCAGTCGTGTCAAACACCCTGTTGTATATTCGGTTGAGTCGGGAATCTTGAATTCCTGGGTCCTCGTAGTCATCCCAAGGCCCTCACGCCCGAGGATTATGAAAATGTAATCGATGTCATCTTTCCCCTTATGTTGAATGAAATGACAAATCTTTCGATTATCCTCTTATTGCCAACTTAACAAATGATAAATTAACTCAAAACTTAACAACGAGTTAATAATGAATCATTTGAACAAGATGCAAACACACTAAACGAACAATACATTAAAGAAATCTTTAGCGAGTTTCGTAAAAGAGGAAAGCTGGGCCCAGGCGAGGAGGTTTTGATAAGTGTGAACTTGGGTACTATTGAGGAACCTAAAGAGACACAGATTGGAAGCTTCTTCCAGGGGTTGAAAGGGACAGTTGATCGAGCCGCTCGTAGAATACATCGACGTGTTTGCATGGTCATACAAAGATATGCCGGGGCTAGACATGCTTCGATAGTAGAAACACGAGAATCCCTCTAGCACCGGATGCTAAACCAAGAAATGCAGCCGAGAAAGATTAAGCCGGAATGGTCTCTACAGTCAAAGAAGAAATTGAGAAGCTACCGCGGGTAGGGTTCATCGTAGTTATTGAATACCCGACATGGTTGTCCAACATCGTGACCGTAACCAAGGCCAATGGGAAGGTGCGGCGCCGTGTGGATTTTCGAGATCTGAACAAGGCCGCCCCAAAGATGACTACCCTACGCAAATATAGACATCCTGGTGGATTCCCTTTGCCAACTACGAAGTCAAATCCTTCGTTGATGGTTTTGCGAGCTACAACCGGATCAAGATGGCCGAGGAAGACCAAGAAAAGACGGCCTTCACCACACCGTGGGGAAACTGCGTTATACAAGAATGCCATTCGGGCTCAAGAATGCCGGGGCTACTTACCAAAGGGCAGCGACCGCGCTTTTTCATGACATGATCCACAAGGAGATTGAGGTCTACGTAGATGACATGATAATCCGCTCCAAAGGAGAAGGTGGGCAGCACTTTGTTGACCTACGAAAATTCTTTGAGAGACTAAGACAAAGATTCCATGAGACTAAACCACATGCCAAATGCACCTTCGGAGTGACAAGGGGAAAAGTGCTTGGGTACATGGTCACGGAGCGAGGTATAGAAGTTGACCCCGAAAGATCAAAGCCATCATGGATATGAGGCCACCTCAAACCCGCACGAGAGGTCAAGAGTTTTATGGGCAAATTGCGCAGTCATCGCCCGTTTCATGTCCGTTGACCACTATGTGCGAGCCCATCTTCAAGCTCATGAAGAAGAATGTGGACACGAGAATGGACCGAAGAATGCCGGGATGCCTTTGACCGGATCAAGGCATACTTAGTACATCCCCAGAGTACTATGCCCCCACATAGACGAAGCCTCTTACGCTCTATCTCACCGTCATGCACACTGCGGCTGGGGCTATGCTTGCTCGGGGAAAAAGAAAGACTCTCGGGTGGAAAACGCCATTTACTTTGTCGTAGGAAGCTACGGGGGAGTGAGCTCAATTACTCGGCATGTGAAAAGACTGTGCAGGATCGGTCGGGTAGTCGGCAAGTTGAAGCATTATACGCAAGCCCACCGCGTGAATTTGGTCTCGAAAATGGACCCTCATCAAGTAC